>OZ038498.1:1422500-1570000 GCA_964036315.1 Acanthosepion esculentum | reverse complement strand
CTATGTACTGAAGAAGTTGTCGAAGAATGGATAGAATGAAACCGATAACGTTCTTTTATGATGTAATGCACAGTGGATGTGATAGATAGCAAACTGGTCTGGCAAACGAGCTGGAGAGAGAAGAGGTGGATTCACGTTTTTCACATTGGCATTTTTGGGGGAAAGGGAAATCAACAGATTAGTTCAGAGTTTAAACTTTCTTCGCTGATTCCAATTTCTCTACCTGTCAATTTTATTCCATCCGGACACGTACTAGAACAACATAAGAATTATTTCTTTGTTTTAGAAATATGCTACACCGGTCATCGTGCAGCTACAAAAGTTAAGTAACATCGAACGTGGTCAGTACCGAGATAGGTGACCGCTTGGGCATGCTAACTACTGTAAGCTTGGATGTGCGAGTGGTGCTATGGATAACGGCTCGGAATTGGAAATCGGAGAGCTGAGTTTCAATTTCAGTCGGGTTCATTATATTCACTTACGCGTAAATACCCCTGCGAAAGATATGAATTCACCACTTCTCCTCGCAACTATGGGTTAATTAGTATAACTTGTATCAGTAAAAAGCATTATCTCCAACAAATTCTCACAGTCTAAAAGTAATATTTGGCTTTAAAAATCTACAAAACGTTGATAAGCCGCAAAAAAAAAATGTCAGTCAATCATTTAGAACTACTCGTTTTGAAACAGTTTTCTTTAGTAATATGAAAAGAAATGAACATCTTTCTTTTTTCCGACACGGTCTCTGGAGGCTATTTTGAGTCTCTCTAGCATCGTGTCGCTGAATCTCTCTTTATTCGCCACTAACATTGCGAGATTTCTTTTACGGCGTCTAGCTTTTGAAATTCATCTCACATTGCAACATTTTTCTCAAAGTTAAATGTTTTAGCATGGCTTCTTCGGAAAGATAGACGAGCGGTTTCCTGTAGCCTTCTTCACAGTTTTCAGTTCAGAGTAAACCTTCTCCTTGACTCGTTACCACTTAAGGCTAGAGTCTACTGTGCTATTTAAGTCATAGCAAGGGTTTGGTGAGGGAATGGTTTCAATCTTTTCCCGTAAGCATTTTTGTGAAAGTAAACGCATCAGGCGAGGCCAGAATTTGAACTCGGCTCAGCCATTCCAATTTACGCACCGATAACAGTTATGCTACCAGCACATGGATAATATATAATAGTTCTTTCATTTTTAAAGCAATACGCTACGAAAAGATGCGCGTTTTTTTTTAATTACTTTTAACCATTTTTTTTAAAAGAATATAACGACATTATTTTTTCCCAAGCAGTGATCTACTCCTCTGGAACCTAGCCATGGAACAAGACGGGTTGGTCGTCAAGCAACCATCTACATTGATCAGATATGTTATGACACAGAATGCCACCGTAATATATGAATTATTTCTTTGTTTTTGCAATATTCTATTTGTCGTATATTTATTCTATGTAATTTAAAAATTGTGGCTCATTGCCGAAGGGAAAGTGGGGAAATATTGAGCTACACTGACTATCCTGGTCCTAGTTAATCCTAATCACGACCCATTGCTTCATTACAATGCACGCAATCACCACAAGAACTGACTCATCATCTCTTAATGCTACATATACCAAAATACCACATATTCATAGGGGACCGACAAAACACCTCATGACTTAAAAATATACAAATGTTCAAAAGTCGCTTTTTGGTTTCTTTTTTTTTTCCTTTTTTAACAAAAATATATAATAATTTTCATGAAGTATGAAATGATGGGTGAAGGGGTGAACTGGAAAAAGAAAATAAATACACAACAAAATATTCAAACTAAAACAAAACAGACGTTAGTAGAACTTTTCCACACAAAAACCCACGAAATAATAAGATTTGCCGATGTATTCTGTCGATAGACAGAATCATGAAACACACTCTCTAATGGAACGAGAAGGATAAAAAAATAAATAAATTATGGAATGGAGAAATCAAAGGTTGACCGATCCGAGATGAAAAAGAAGATAAACAAACTGGGGAGGTTGGGAATCTTAACATAGATCATAACAAATGAGATTTGCCGGGAGGAGGCCAGGAGCAATACATATTCACATTAACTATGAAAACAAGAAACGTCTAACTTGGCTAGTGGAGGGCTCACAGGAAACTCTGTCCCATTGTACTTAGGGGGTTTAAAAGAGAAAATCAACGCTAGCCCCGTTCACACGAACCAGGCTCGCAACAGACACACCCACATTTCGCTGAAATATGTTGATATCAAACGCTTTCTATCTAATCTGATCTTCATCCTGAGCAGATGTCCAAAGAATCTAATCAAAACATGACGAGAATAACGTTCATATCGCAAGATTCCCTGCGTTCGCGATGTCCATACCACCTTTCTTTCTACGGCTAGCAACATGGGAAACAACATCCATTTCACTCTGGAGACACATAGTCACATGCGTACGCGAGACCGATGGACACAAGCAGATCGAGAGCAATACAAGCTGTCAGTTCACTGATATAGTCCCAGAAAGGACAATAGTAGAAGGCGTTTCTTCTAAACCAAGGTCAGAGCGATGACAGTCGAGCAAATCTAGCCAGCCCTATCTGAAGGCTACGTCATTGAGTGGTAGAACGTTACGAATCAATCGCCAGGTAAGCGAAAACTCAGGCTTGCTGACATAGTTCACCACTGGCGCCCTAAACCAGAAAGAGTGCAACTCTGATGCCGACAAACCGAGCCGGCCACAAAGGCGGTCCGTTGCAATTCACTCCACCAGAACACGGTTCAATAACCTACGAGGCCATGAAAGATCACTGGGCCGAAGTAGAGCCCTTAAGATCGCTCGAAACTTTCGCAGGAAACTCGATTGATTCCGAGGCATACGATGGCGCTCAGCCTAGGAAACGGAGAGAGTGATATTAATGCTAAGGAAGGCGTCCCTAACACTTCCTTTAAAAAGTTTTCTGTCAACGTACGGCGTGCGAACACCAACCTTGAAGCGTGCCGATGGCTCAACAAGTGTGACATTCCAAGCCCCGCATGATACGGAAGTTTGACAACATTCTCTCTGTAGACCAGATGCTTTCGACCTACTCCACAAGAGGGAAGTCAATAAGCAATCGAGCGCCTTTTTTTCTGTTCTTGCAGAGATACAGTCAGCCGATAAAGGATCATCGGAAAGACATACGTGGCACACACCTCCGCTTTACCTTCTACGGACAACCGCTGTCGAAGCCAATTCTGGACCGCCGTTTAGACCTTTGACTGTACTTCGGACAAATTCTTCAGCTGGAGACCGGGCCCGAACTACACTCCAAATATGTCGACGGGTCCGTCTATCCAATTAAAGGGCCCCGTAAGCGCGACCCCCTTCAAGGCAACTAACCGCAACCCGGATGCCTTGCCACGGTTAATTCTGAAACCCATCACCTCCTCGTACCGCTCAAGCATCTTCCGACCACCTAAATGTAGTTATAGCACGACACAAAAATAGATACATCATCGGTGTACGCGGAAAGTCTTTCTCGACCTCCAGGGACATGATTCAACGTACTACCGAACTGCACGCCCTTTCCCTTAGACGGCGAAAGAGGTCCAACGCCAAAGCATAAAGTAACGGTGACAGCGGACATGCCTGATGAATCTGCCGAGAAAATCGCTCGACCGCTTTCCGTTCACGTGTGCCACAGTACTGGGGAACAATACTGGAAGCTGATCCACTTGTAGAAGTCGGATTCGAGTTTGGCGGCCTTCAGGACAGCAGCCATGTACTGGTTGTCGACTCAATCGATTGCCTTTGACTGATCTGAATCGATCAGTGCGGATTCCTCTTCGTCTTTTACACCGTCTATGATCGTGTTGACCAAATTCAGGTTGCTTTGAATTATTCGTCCTTTCACGACACAGGTCCCAACAAGCTGGCTACAACTGAGTGGAAACACTCCGTCAGGATCTTGGCCAAAATCTTTATCTCTGTGTTTAGCAGAATTATTGGCCTACAATCTTCAGATTCCTGTCCAACACCATTGCCCATTTTCAACACGCGTGATCACACCCCAGGAGCTCTGATTGGGGATGAATCCCTGCCGTAACCAGTTGTTGAACACGACTTTCAAAATCATAATAAAGATGTGCGATGCCTCAAGTAAAGTTCGTAGTGCAGACCATCATGTCCCGGAGACTTGCGTCTACTGATCCTCTTCAATGCCAAGTTAAATTCACCATCTATGATCAGAACATCGCAGTTAGCCGCTTCAGTCGGCTCAAACCGAGGAAATTTAGCCAAAGAGCTGCGAACTCGTCGCCACTCAGACCAGGCTCCTTGGCAACACGGCTCTGGAAATGCTGACAAAATGCCTCACATATTCCCTTCGTCGACCTCAGAGTACGCCCTGCGGGGTATTGATCTCGCGATGTATCGATCAGAACCTCGATGGATCACTTCCTTGCGCGATTCCGCACACATATTCACAACTTCATTAGTTTAACGTATGTCTAATAACCTGGCCGTAATAGCGCTTTCTAGCCTCGCGATATAGAGCCTGCCAAGCTAATACTATCTGTAGGGAAGTATGTACAGACTATCCTCTAGAGTCTTCACCATCTTAGCCTTATCTAAGCTGAGCCATTGGCTATATTCAGTGTTGAAAGACCTAATTTTATCCTTAAGCCTTTCCCACCACTTATTCCCAATAACCGCCTCCACTAGTTCTCTCTGCACTAATCAAATCATCTGTTGCCGGAAGTCCCGCTTGTCTAGTAAAGACCGATTGAACTTCCAGTGTACAGCCATTCTAGGCTTAGCACCTAACACCATCTGTGTTCCGAATATTGTAAACGGTGGAACGTGGGGCAATCTAGCCAATCTAGATTGACCTTTCTAATTAAAATTCTGTTCAGGTAGCTGGCTACGCAGAGAGACGGACAGGAAAGAGCCTACGTCTACATCTCCCGCTCCGATGATAGACCTAGTACCTATCGACAATCCCAAATCCGTCGATCAGATTAACCATGTTATGATCGCACGGTGACCTCCGTTGCTAGACAGCTCACGGGAATCAGCGTCGCAAACAAAGTGTGTCTCATGGATAGCAGCAACTTGTACACCGAAGGACAAGAGATCACGAAGTAGACAGGCAGCCTTACCCCGATCTCTCAAGCCCCTCAAATTCAAGCTAGCTTTTAAAGTCAACACTCCCTTAAACAAAAACTGGACGAAAATCTGTGGGCGTCAAAACCTTGACAGATTGTCCCAGACTCTCGGTTCCTACATCTGACGTAATTCGTCCTTTTGTGACAATGCCGCCGGTAGAAGGTTAACTTAAGCGCTCTATATAAAGAGGAGTGAAGAATCGGGACCCATCCAGAGCAAAATTGTGCTAACAATTTTTAGATTTGGAGACACCATCTGAGCCATCCGGAGCTTGGGGAAGGAATCTTTAGCCTCTGCACGATGGTCCCAGACCTTGAGGTCACCCCGGAGTTTCTTATTAGTGTAATTACACCGGATGCTTCGGGAAAGTTTCTCGGATCCTCCGTTGACTTCCCATCAACGGAGGTACATTTGAATAGAGGCCTCAAGAAGGCAATCCTCTGAGAGAAATGGTCTCACTCAAGAGCCTCACAGTTCACTGCACAAATATTTTCCCCTTTGGGAAAATGTCTTTTTTTCTAGAGATAGGACCGGGAGGGAGAAGGTGAAGACCGAGAAGAAGGGGAGAAAGAGAGGTTCCTTGTCTTACCTGGCTGGAGATCTTGCTAGTGAATTAGGTGTTTATCTTGCCGTTTAGCAGGGCATTCTCCGCCCTACACCGACCACCTTTCCTCACTCTCTTGATATACATGGCGACATCTCCCTTCTCTTCGTCCCTCCTAATTTTCAGTGAGGAGAATCTTGATGGAGGCATATCCTCTACATTCATGTAGAGGTCTAGCTGCAGCCACTCTACCAACTCATGCTGCTGCTGATGGAGCTCTTGCTCCGGTTACTGCTGCTGATTTTGTTGTTGCTACTTGTATGGATCCCATCCTTGCTGCTAAGGCGGAAGTCACTGCTGCTGTTTAGGCTACTTCTGCAGTTGTTTTTGTTGCTGTTACTTTGGCCGTGGTTGCTACTGTTGCTTTACCTGTTTCTGTTCTAGCTTAGTAGCTCTTTTTCCTGGGACATCCTGCTGGGGAGGCGGAGTTGTAGCTTTGGTTCCCCTCATCACCACCTCGGTTCATTCGCCAGGACCACTGAGGTTCCTTCATTGGTGCTTCCACCCTGGGCTGCTCTGGTGTTGGTTGAGTCTGTGGCACGGGATTCCTCGTCAGACATAACTTTGCCAGGTGACCGGCGGCACCAGGTAGCGTCCCTCGACGACGACAACAATGATTTTTCGGTCCCCGCAGATGATGACTTTGGGAATCTCGTTGAATTTAGATCGGGTCAATGTCAGCATGAATTCAAAGTCACTGGTGGCCAATGTACGCCTTACTTCTGATGATGGATACCCCCTCCACCGGACCGAACCGAAGTCCGAGAAGAAGGCACTCAAATGGTCCTCAGTGATGTACATGGACATCCATCTAACGTAATCCGGGTTTCCGGGTGCCCATGTACTATCCCGGCTAATGTTTTTGCCGCCTCCTCTGTTGCTAGCAGGATATCCCACATGGCACTGAATCTTTGAGCCAACACCTTGGGACCAATATTTAAGGTCCTCGTAATTATTGCCTACTTTACCGAAGGCACCGTTAAAAGTCCATGAGTTGAATGAGCTATACTACTCTCTCAGGACCTTTTAATATTCGGTTCTTTTTTGGGGCCTTTTCGTCGCCCATGCCGATGTCGATGGTTGAGTGGCCAACAGATCTTTTTTCCGGGGGGGGGGGTGCTCAACCATAGTGGAGGGGTTCCCACACCAGTACAAATAACAAATTCAAAATACAGACAAAAGGACAGATAATCTTAACAAACAAATAATACACAACACGTAAACAAAGATACGTCAATTACTTCGTAACTTTCTCAAAGTCCAAAAATCAAAAAAACAAAAAAACAAAACAAAAAGCAAACGAAAGTGACCCTCTCTCCTGTGTTGTTATAGAGAATATTACCCTACAATTTTGAACTTTGCCGTCGGTCGAAAAACATAAAAATACACCTACATCAAGAGGAGGACTGAGCAGTAGCCTTTGCTGAATGCTGTTAGTCATTCACGGCTAAACATTCTCTTCTACATTATGTTTCCCTGTACCAAAAGCTAATATACTTTTTGTTAAACCTATTCCGATTGTCTATTGTAGTTTTTGATAACACAGTTTGGTGAAACGATGTTAGTGGTTTTTGGAAGGACTAAAACCAAGTTAACGACGAAAAGAACCCGAAAATCACCACCGGAATAAAAAGGTACAGTGGATGTTTATTTTTTTGACTTGAAAAAAAATCGGTCATTATGAAATAATTTAAAACTTTTATGCAAGAATTATTAAAACAACAATAACTGAGCAGGAAACAAATGCAGGAAATGTGTTTAAACCAACAACAGCAGCAGGAAGATTAGAACCAACAATATAAAGGAATGTTAGAAACTGAAAATGTCGGATAACGAAGGAACTTTAATTGCTCAAGATTGTTTTGCAAATTCTATTTTTCGTATTATAGGCGTTATGAAGACGTATTTCGTCCAGATTGTCTCGGATGGACAGATGAAAGAAATATTTCGTTACAGCTACGAAAATTAGGACCTGTGGAACATGAGAAATATGTAAATTACATACTTCCTAAGAAATCTGCGAATATCACATTTGAAGAGACAATTCTGTTATTAGAAAAATATTCTGTGATAAAAACTCACATTTTAACACCCATTGGAACTTTCCATTTTAAAAAAAAAGAAAAAAAAGGAGCATGAAGACTACTTATCGTAGACTGCGGTAGTGAATCTTCAATGCACGAGATTCATACTCAGTGAATTAAGCCCCGACATGTTTAAATGGTCAATTTCTGTCCAGGGCCTTACGGCGAAAATAGACGCTGAAATTCGCGCCCGAATTCTATCAAGACACTAATTTAAACCTCTAGAAAGTAGTTGAGGAGTGTAACAGAATAGAAAATTTCAGGCATGATACTCAAAAAAATTGAAGATAGAGAAAACTTGCAAATGCACGTAGTACGTCAAGAAAAAAAATAAGCAGAGAGAAATTTTGAAAAATCTAACATTTGTTGTAATAGAACAAATAAGAAAAATTGTTAAGCCAAATCCCTGTTATGTGAAAAATTACATTTTTAAAAAGACTGTCACTATAACGACAGATATTATTTTAAAAGTGGAAAAAAGTGTCACATACAAAGAAAAAAAATAGGGAAATTTAGAAATACAATGAATATGAGTCCAGTTGAAGAATTACAAGCAGTCGAACTGGGTTCGTTTCGCAGTACAAATGAACATAAAAGATAATATGTTAATATTAAATTAACGGAAAACTTGATCAGTTTCAACTCGCTACAGAGTTGGATTTAACGATATTAAATGAATACACATGGATCAAATTGGATAAACCAACTTTAACGTCTGAAAAAAAAAGAAGGAAAAACTTGCTCGCGGCGTCACCGGAACAAATTCAAATTTAAAGGAGAATTTGTGTAGCAGAATTTTCGGATAAAACGATAAAAACAAAGTTATTTGTGATTTAAAGAAGCAGTAATCTGTTTGGGATTTGATCGGATGATCTACTTTAACTTATGGGACTTTGCAGTAAGTTCATATTTTAGCGAAATAAACGTTTTGTCTTTTGATTCTAATAAAATAAATAAATAAATAAAAACGCTACCCGGATTTTTTTCTGACGGTCTAAGGAGGTGCAAAAAATAATTGCAAAACTTAAACTAAAAGAAAGGACTACACCCGTGTTCCTTCCGAAAAGGAATGTTCTTTTTGCGACTCTCAATGCAGTAAACAGTGAACTTGATAGGTTAGGAAAAATGGGATAAATTTCTAAAATAAATTATTCAGAATGGGGAGCGCCATGTGTTTATGTAATAAAAACAACAACAGCAAAAATGGCTCAGGATTGAACGATTGTTTAGAAATTTTCATACTCAATGCCGAACCCAGAAGAAATTTTCACCCAGTTAAGCGGTGGAACATATTTTTCCAAATTGTATTTTTGGAGGCATATTTGCAGATCCCTGCATATGATGAGAGTTCTAAAATTTCTTGTTATTAATACCCATCGAGGGTTTATAAAATTCGATAGGTTACTTTTGGGATTAAAATGGCCGCAGGTATTTTTCAACAAGCTATGGATATGATGCTTGGAGAGTTGAATTTTGCTATTTAGATGAACTTCTAATAAAAAGCGAAATACACTGAACATATTCACGTAGTGTTTAAAATGTTTGCTTTTGGATACAAAAATATTAACATTACAAGCATTTTTAGCAATTGTTATCTATTACAACGTATTATTAAAAAATATGAATAATTGACGAGCGCCACTTAGCAATTTATTAAAAAAATAAATAAATAAAATGAAGCTGGAAACGATTGCCAAAAATCCTTTGAAAAAATTAGACATTTTGACATCCGATTTATTTCTAGTGCATTTTGACCCCCAGTCAGGTGGTAGTTGTCTCTAGCGGTGTCAGCCACTATAGTATTGGGGCCGTCATTTTGCACAATGAAAGCATATGAATAACGTTAACATAATAACATAGCATAAACTGAGTATGGGGAAAACATACAGGAGAAACTGTATTCTTTAGCCTTGGTTGGCAACCGGTCTAGAAGAAGGACAGCTCTGAAATCACAACCTCCAACTATGGGTTAAGTAGCCTCACCAACCCGCGATTAGCCTAACAGCAGTGAGAAGGCCCTGGATTCGGATAATATACTCGTTAAATCTGCAATTGAGATTGCATATCATAATAGGAAAGTAATGAAGTTACTTTGGTGACTGGATAATGACGGTTTGAATTTACAGGAAAATAATGAAATTTGTGCAAAATATATTTAGAACTTTTGCAACAACACTTTTTACAGCTGCCCACTCGTATTCGAGCATACCCGACTACTAGAGCCGCTAGCCAATCCCTAGTGCAGACGTTTGCTCAGGTACATCCTGTGGTTTATAAGGCAACTACGCTGAGCAGCGCTTAGTTAGAGTTTCTGGGAAAGAGCATGCTATCTAGCGTGATCAACAATCTGATCAAGGCCAGCACTCTCAAACTCTCGGTCACGATGACTTGTGACTTCGTGCTAGCACAGCTATCGACGACCCAATTTCACTCACAAGCCTTGGATCAACCTGTGGTATGATTTTCAGGCACTTTTTAAAGTTGCTGCACGCTGGGATCGCCCCCTCCAGACAAATAACATCAGGAAGTCTCCTTGCTGACAAATCGACCATGATGAGATTCGAAACCGTATCTCATGGTCAGACAACCACTCGGCCACATTACTGTATATATATATATATATATTAAAAGTGTTCATCTTTCTCCGTCAATTTAAAATATTTTCAAGTATAGTTTAATATTTCCCTCCCTGATGTTCTTTTTGTATAGAAAGCAAGGTGTTGAAACATGACCTGAAGCTTATTTCGTTCCAACTTAATCACCCTCACTTCAACGATTTTTTCGTATCCAGAACGTTGCCTGCGCAAATAGCTGTAATGGATTCCTTGCCAATGAACGCGACATCGACTGGCAGTAAGCGTGCGCCCAAGAACGGTTGAAGTGTTGGTAGGACGTGGCAGAGTATAAGGATGTGATAATGGGGGAGGGTTTGAAAGCCAGGTCAGAAAGGCCACATACTTCAACGATTAATCAAGCCGGCCAAGTGGCAAAAACAATGATTTCTCGTCATTCGATGGGAAACAGACAGAAAGATATATAGATCACCGAAGTGAACTTATAACAGAATTTGCTTTAACACGAACAAATACAGTATAAAACACCCACTCGACATTCAGCTTTTAAAAGCCGAGGGCCTGTAAGCGTTACCTATTAACCGTATATTTGATCTGTATATTATAATAGGTTTTACTTGGTAACCGCCAATTTATATGATATATGACCGCACAACGGATGTCCTATTAGGCTCCAACAATGAAAATTGGTTCACTGTGGCGTGCTCGTCATTTTTCTCGTCAGAATCTATCCTAAATATTTATGTCTACCATTCGTCTTCGCTTTGAATATTACTGCCACATATGGTCTGGTGCTCCTGCTATATATTCACAAATTCTTGAAAAAATCTGCATTGTTACTGGCCCGGACTTGGCATCTCGGCTTCAGTCACTTTTCCACCGCCATAACGTAGCTTCCCTTTGCTTTTTCTACAAATATTTTCATAGTAATTATTCTGATGAAATTTTCGCTATGGTACTATACAAGTTTATAGAATTTTAATGCAGTAATAGACTGGCGGGAATCTATTTACAGTTAAATCGCTAAATGTAACCGTAAGTTCTATGCTAACAGCTTCCTTAATTGCACTTTTTGCTTGTGGAACTATCTCCCGGCTTATTGCTTGTGGAACTATCTCCCGGTTTATTGCTTTCCAGTCAACTTTGATCTTCAAAAATTTAAATGCAATGTCACTTTTTATCTTTTGTCTTCTTAATATTTGTTCTTCTTAATAATATATTTTCTAGCACTCAGTAACCCCTTGCATCTTAGTGATTTGCGTGGGATGAAATGAAAAAAAATAACAGTTGCGCTTTCTTTTGGTAAGCCAATCATGGGTTTTCTTATTTTGTTTTCAATGAATTAGCATAAATTTTTCGAATCTATAGTGGAGTGGTTTCCTGTTACCATCTTTTCTTCCCTTTTTTGCTTTCCTTACCACCTACAATCATTAACAATTGAAATACAACGCCAATCGCCGTGTTCCGTCTTCCTGAATTCTTTTCTTTTGTTGTCCTTTCTCATCACTTGTAGCAGAAGAAAATAAGAAAACTTTATCCAGGCGATAGAAAAATAGAGGAACTTCGTTCAGGAAGACACAAGATGGCAATTGACGTTGCATTTAACGTTGCATTTAAATTTTTGAAGATCGTATCAGGGATGTAAGAAACTGGAAGAGAAAAAGAAGTTATTAGATTAATTTGGTTTCTTTTACGGCATATCAACCGATTAGATCATTTCATGCCGAAATTTAATGTATTTTTTCTGAATAAAGCCTTTATTTAAACAGCTGAAATAAAATATTTTAAATATTAAGACAGCTGTTATATTTATATGTTTTTTAAATTATATTTTTGAAATCATTTTAATTTCTCTTAGAAACAGTAACATGTAAATTACGTTTTTTACTGTCCTTTCTCCTTACTCAGGTCTTATGGTTCTTTTTTATATTCCTAGTAACCGCTTGCGTCCTCGTGACATTATTGCCTTGCTAGAGACAACATGATTAAAAAAAAACAACTATAAAAATGTTGTCTAATATCCTTCTGTACCACTTAGAAAGACTGTCTTTTATTTTCCGAGAATCTATTCGTTCATGAAAATATTCACTTTTATTCTTTCTTCTGTAGCATACTCATTTACCAGAATTTAAATTATAATCTACGTTTATTTGTAAAAGTAGTATTATTAATTTAAATAATTTAAATTTCAATTAATTGTAATCTTTATGATTTATTTGTTTTAAAATTATGAAATTCGTACAAAATTTTACATATCCATAAGTCTACCATCCGTCTATGCTTAGAATATTGCTGCCAGATATGACCCGGTGCCTCTGCGTTCCTTGAGAAAATCAAAGAAGAATCAGGAATATTATTGGTCCTGATCTGGCGGTTTGGTTTCACTCACCCACCTACTGCCGTAAGGTTGCCACTCTGTGTCTTTTTTAATAAATACTTCCATGGTAATTGTTCGAATGGGCTCTTCTCTCTGGTAACGTTTGTATTGAGTAAGAGGGGCCGGTTCAGAGGGGCCGACTCAGATTTTGATGCCGGTTAGGTGTAAGAATTTTGTTCTAACTGGATTGTCCATTAGTAACCGGCCCAAAATTAGCTAGTTTCTTCCTTCGAAGTTAACTTTACCATGGAATGTATGCTCATTGGCCCCTTTTATTTCTTCCCCAGATTTCTTTAGTTTAATTCCCACCCCCGCCAGCACTTAGGACACCAGAGATATCAGTCCTCTGGTGGATGCAGGACGCCTTTCGGGTTTTAGGGTTTGAGATTTGTATTTGTGTTTGTATTTGAATTAGTGCGTTTAAGTAAGTGGTAGAACGAATGACTGCATTATATTATTAAAGTCCCGCATTCATTTCATTCAGTTAACTGATATTTCTTCCACAATTAAGGATTGTGTTGGTGGGGGGGGGGGGCATTACTAATATTATTTAATTTGATTTCTTATAAATAGTTATTCATATCGTAAATATATATTGGGGTTGAGATTTTTTAAATTAACTGTTTTGTTTACATTTCTCAACCACAGAAAAGAATTGTACATATGCGGTCTAGTTAGGACTTCATGGAGATTTTGAGGTATCATGGTGGATGAAGTAAGAATGTGTTGTTTTGGTGTAAGGAATATTGTAGTAGGTTCGGGTCAGTGATTGTAGCTAGTTAAGTTTAATAATAAGACAGAAGAAAAACATTCTTTCCCATCCCTCATTTTGGCCTTATACCATATTTTCTGTATTTCATTTGACATAAATAATGCTCATCCCTTTGTTTTTAGAGTCTCGTTTTTTTACGTGAAAATTTCCAGGCCAGTGATGTTAAATGAAGCTCGTGTGAGGAAGAAACCTGTTTTTGGATAATATTAAGAACTTTTTTCAACCTACAGACATTTGTTGATTTTATTTATTTTTCCTTCGTTCATGTATTTGTTTTGTTTCATTTAATTTTATTTCTTTTTTCTTTTCAGTCTTTCTTCAGTCTTTCCGTCAGGTTTGGCCGTCATCTTTATTTTCATTTTCTGGTTTGACGAAAGTCATACCAACAGCAGTATTTTTATTGCTTTTGTATTTGTAATTTATTTATACTTATTTTAATTTTATTATAGACTTGAATTAAAAAGGACTTGAACATTTTTAAAAGGAAAACATTTTGTTAATTGATATTGAATTTTGAACAGTTTATTTTTTTCTTCTTGCCTGTCGTTTTTTTACAGTTTTCTCGTCGGCTTTTGCCGCCATCTTTATTTCTTTTAATAAAGTCTTGCCGGACTACTTGCTCTATTGCCTTTTTGCTTAATTTAGTCGTTTATTTATTATCTACCTTATTTCATCTAGTATTCTTTCTAGGCAGTCGTTTTTTTTAGTTTTCCCTCCTTTTAATTTTATTTTTTGGGTCAACGTTCAGTTTTTCCAAACTTGTTTTAATTCGATTTTATTTCTTAAAATATTATTTCTTTTAATCACTTTTTTTAAAATTAAACCTTTTTTTATAATTCTTTTTCTTCCCAAGTTTAATTATAAATTAGTTCATTTTGGTAGTTAAGTCCATTTTTTTGTTTATCCTGATTTAACCAGTAACGTATTTAACTGACCGAGTATGAGGATCGCCCAGTAGCATTATTCGAGGTCCCTCCGATGATGTCGGGAGAGCGCCTGGCTTCCTTCATGATGCATTATAGCCAAATTTGAGTGCGACCTCTGATAACCTAAATGGGGGATGGAGCTTTGACGTTTGCGCGATCGTTTGGCCTTCGTCCCCACATTTTTGGACTTTTCCGGCTGGAAAATACCACTCATCATGGCCGCAGAAGATCTACTTGTTGTACATTTGGAAAGACTGGTCACCTCGCCTCATTCTGTCCAGAGAAGACTTCTGGACTTCTGGCCGAAGGCGATCCAAATATCCATCTAACCAATACTGTTAATTACCAGTAATGGGTCTACTGGCAACACGGACCGGTGTGGACAAACCCTCAGTTGGATCCTGTCTCGCATTCTATCCAAAACCGACACTTTCCTCATGTGCTGATAAGAAAAAGAAGGGGAATGGCGTGTCGTTTGTAGGGCCAGGGGAGTAAGGCCTCAGTCCTTAAAGCCCATGAAGTCTCCAGGGACAGGAACTCCTACAGCCCCATTCCCTTTACCACTTCTAATGACGACGTCCTATCGTCGTACGCCAATACGGCATCTGAAATGCAGAAGATAAATGAACCAAGCTGGGACTAAATTGAAGAAAATTAGAAAATTGGAGGAAGATCTTCAAGCGGGATGAAAAACGGAAGCCACTGGGGTGCAGGTCCCCTCATCCTCTACCCGATCTTCACCTTCATCTAAAAAAACATTTGTTTATGCACCCCCGCTTAAATAAAAAGCTTCTGTCCAACACATTGCAGCAGCCATCACCGTTTAAAAACACCTCTGTACATATCCCTAGATTAACATCCACATGTACACCGGTTCCCACTCCTTTTCAAGTGTACCAAGGGAAGACGTCTGCCGCGTATACCTGGAACAGGCACAAACTCGAAATCCGAAGGATCTGAAGTGTTTATTGAATTTTCGACAGGTGAACGGAAAAGACAGAAATTCCAGAGAGCAAAGAGGCTACTTACATTTGTGCGATCGGGACCGGCTACGCGATAGCTATATGGCATGATAGAGGGGGCAAACACGGTTCTTAAATAATTGCCTCCAGCGGTATACATGTACGACGCCCAGATGACTAAAATGAAGAAAATTTGTTATAGGGCTTTAAAGTTAACGTTTTCACTCTGTCTCTTGGTGTCACCATCTGGAGTGAGATGGGCACAAGTTCAATAGGACAGGTCACCAGGGTTTTAACCCTGGCCATGTTTAACGCAGAAAAACACCCCTAATCTGTCTGATAATATCTCTATATGGCTAGCTTGAATGCCCGGAGCCTGAGGTCGGAATCGCGCGGGGCCAGGTTCACTCGCGACATTCGGCGTCGCGGTGGGAATTTATATTGTCTACAGGGGACCAGTTTTTCAACTCGTGATCGTGAAAGCATTCTCTCGAGGGGCTTGCCCTCTATTCAGCATATTTTCATGGACACCCGAGAGGAATTTCCTGGCTTTTGTGCTGGATGTTATTATAAAGGATAAAGTTCTTCGTATCATTGGGGTTTATGCACACAATGAACATGTTGACCGGCCTGATTTGCTTCGGCGGATCGATGCATTTTTGACGACATCTGATTGGGTCGTCTTAGCGGGCGATCGGAAAGCCGTCCTTGACTCCGATATAGATCTTATAGGGGCAAGATTGGTAACTAACAACCGGGATGTGAAACGATTTCGGAACTTTGTCGACAAGTTTAATCATGTCAGTAAATACCGTAATGAACACCCCCACCCCCGAGAGGTAGTGTGGACTTGGACGAATAGGGTCGGCTAGGCTACAACGTTGAGTACTAGCTACCTTGAACAAGTCTTAGGAGAGTCGATGTAGAGCTCTTAGTGTGTCCATGTTTTCATTATATAGTTTACGCGGATCATATCTTGTCCGGGTCCGTGTAAACTTAGATAATCCTAAGGTTAAGACGGCTGGCCAATGGAAATTGAACTCTTCATTATTTGGTGAGCAAGATTTCCGGGATAATCTGCTACGAATGTTACAGCGGAAATTGGCGGGGGCTATGGTTGGGAATATGTGGTGGGACAATTTAAAATCCAAAATTAAGCCCCGTTTGCGGCTGAGTATAGTCGTCGACTCAATCTAGATAGATTAGCGGCGCAAACGATGTGTGAGGAAAAAGTTGATAGGGCGATTAAATCCCGTGATAGTGGGGACGTAGCCTTAGCTAGGGCATAGTTGGCTTCCTTGCTTTTCAAGAAGGATCAAGCACTCGTAGTTGGGACTAGGTTAAAAAATGTCTTCTGAGGTAAGTTAAATGGCCGCTAAATTGTGTGAGAAAAAAGTTAAGAATGCATTTCATCAACATGCCGCGTGCCTCACATTGCCGGATAACCGGACCATAACAACGGACGCGAGCATATGTGAGGCTTTTCGTGAATACTTTCAGACTATGTTCACAGTGTGCTCGGTCTGTGCACTGCTCAGTTCGACGCGTATTTAGCCGACTTTCGCTGAAGCGGCTGAGTGTGAGGAACTCATTACAGAGTCGGAAATCTGGGATGTGATGAAGCTGGTTGGCCGTGAACTGCGGGATTAGTTGGTCTACCCGACGAAATGTACTTGAAGTCGTCGCCCGTTTTTGTACATTTTATGGCACTGATTTTCAACAACTGGTTGAAGCAGGAGTCTATACCTCAACTCTTCACCAGGGGTGTGATCAAATTGTTACGTAAAGAAAAGAACGGGGGGAATGAGATAATTAACTATCGACTTTTAACGACAATAAACACAGTGTTAAAGATTTTAGCCAAGATCCTAGCCAGCCGTTTGCAGGCTGTCCTCTCTAGTCTGATTGGCTCCGAACAGACCTGTGCCGTGAATGGCATCATATTTATGACGGTATGATTGGTCACCGAGAAAGGCGACATCGATTTTGATCAGTCAAAGGCATTCGATAGGGTTGACCATCAATTTCTGGAGGCTGTCCTTTTGAGCGGCCGGTTTCAGTCCGTACTTTCACAACTTGATCCGACTTGTGTATACGTCTCCCGGTGCGCTGATGTAAGTGAATGGGGTTCGATCGTAGCCTTTCGTATTTTCCCGCTCTATTCCTTTACGAATCCGATCCTACGAGGAATTTCTCTTCCTGGTGCTATCACCTCGGCCAGGTACCCCGCCTATTTTGAGAATGTTTCGATTCTTGTGTCGAACAAACCAAGATTGAAGAAGTCGGCAAAGATATCAGAAGATACGATACGGTGACATTTGCCAAGATCAACCGCAATAAGTCTGTTGGCTTGCTGTTGGGTGCGTGAACATACCCTCCGCACTGCGTTCCTAGATCGAAAATGTTTGCAATCGTATGAGGAGGGCAAATTCCTGAAGAAAGACGTCAGTAAGAACTTCCCAAACCTGAGAAGTGTGCACTTGTGCGAGAAGGAGTTCCCCGTTTACTCCGAGGCGAGGGCTCCTATCATGAATGGCGAAGGATGGCCTCTTCAACCTCCAGTCGTGTTAGGGGTCTGTACAAGATGATTTGAGAGACAAGATCGATCGTACAAAACAGGAGGCTGTCTCAATATGGCCTTCGTCGTGCGGGTTGAAATGGCTTAATAATGATGAGATAGTTCAACCAAAAATGACAAAATCGGTAACGGATCGGTAACGTAATTGATCCTGACTTGGCATTTCAGTCTTTTTTCTCACCAATGTAACGTGGCCTCCTGTCTTTTCTATAAATATTTTCATGGTAGTTGTTCTAACGTTCTTTCCTCCTTGGTGCTTCGACTGTTTGAATCTAAGCACACTACTAGATCTCACTGTTTTACTTTTGAACTTCTCGCCTGTGAAACTCCCTTCCGATTTCTTGCCTCCTTGCTAATTACAACCTTCAAGTATTAAAATACAACGCCAATGTCCGTCTTGGCTTCCTGAATTTTGTTCTTTTATTGTACTTTCTCCTCCCTGGGACGCCTTGAATAAAATGGATGTAATCTGGAAATTTGATCTACCAGACAACCTCGAGTCACTGTAGAGGCAGTGTTATTGTATGGTGCCACTGCTTGAACATGAATTGAAACTCTAGAGCGTAAGATTGATGGAACCTATTTACAAAAATAAATTTACATTTACAACATCCTAAAAACTCATAAAAAGGAAACTAATGCAATTCAATATTTATCATTTATGAGGAAATAAATATGAATTTTTTAGTCATAAATGTATAAGCAGTTACTAAATTATTAAAACATGAAAATCATCTATATAGAAATTCTTATTTTTTAGAATGTTATAAAGATCGAATCGATTGCTAATTAGCTGATGTTTTGTCAACCATTTCAATAAAGAATATAATAGATAAATAGTGAAAATAACAAACTAATAAATAAATAAAAAATGTTTAGTATTTTTGTTGTAAATTATCAAGAACAAAAATAAGATGTATATATTCACTTTCATCATATGGTTACGTTTTATTACAGTTCTAATTATCGCCTTTTAAAACAAAAACCATTGGCGAATTGTTGGAGGTAGTTAAAATAATAGCGACATTAAGGGAAAAATCATCCTTTAGACACTCCCTGTTTTTGTAGCCACGAATTTCCAAGAAATTTATTTGATTGATAAATTTATAAAAATGCCTGAGAATAAGACAATTTAAATAAACACATGACGATGAGTAACGTGGTTGTCGAAACTTTATCTAGTAATAGTGGTGTCAAGATTATAAACTTCCTTTTCACCCACCGTTTTTATGCAGGCTCGAAGATTAAACATTGAAAAGAAAAATTAAATAAGAAAGTTCCATTATAGACGTTTAATCTTTCAAAACCTTGTATCGTGTTTGGTTTATGCATGCTGGCCTAAATTTTCTCAGAAAAGTTTAAAGTTGTCGAAGACTTTTGGACTATCTCTATTTTATTTTAGGTTCCATGTTCAAAAATATTTATTTTTCTTTGGAGTTGTTGATTCTATATCGTTTAAATATAAACTGAACGTAAACATTGGGATTTAAAAAAAAGTATGTTTACTTAAATACGGCTTTATCCTTCTACAATTGCGTCACGTGGTCAGAGGTATGTTTATCTGCTTTTTACTTTCGAACGTTGATAAAATTGTAAAGTTAATGCTGAATCAACGTTTTCTACTTTAAAAAATACATGTTGGCGTGAAGAACAGATTTCATGCTGGAAAGTCAATGTTTCTAAAATAATTTACAGAGGTTATTTTATAGGAAAAGCAATGTGTATTAAAGGTGTGCAATTTTAGCTAACACATAATTAATGGAGCTTTATTACTACTTCTACTACTGCTGCCACTACTATTACTACTACTACAAAGTGGATCTGCATCCATGAACACGGGCTCTCCACTCTTTACTCTGTTTTTTACATAATGAACTGTAACGTCCTTTGTCTATCTTGTAAATAGTGAATGCTGGGCACAGATGAAAAAGAGACTTGAAGCAACATAAATATTCTACAGAAGGATGTTGAGAATACTATGGATCGAACATGCGAGCAGCAACGAGGTTTAGAGAAAGTAAAAGGACGCATATGCTTGACATCAGAAGGATGTAGTTGAAATTTTGAGGGCACATAAATGAGAAAAGAAGGCTTGAAAATTTTGATACTCAGTAGAAGGATTAAAGGAAAGAGTCAGAGAGAAAGGCGATGCATAACCTGCTTAACGAAATTGTATAAAAGGTTGGCAGAACAGTTTAGGAGAGATGACGAAAATACAAACATTGTGGAGAGTCATAACAGCCAACGTCCTCAAGGGACACAATAATAACAACAACAACAACAACAATAATAATAATAAGAAGAAGAAGAAGAAGAAGAAATAATAATAATAATAATAAATAAATTAATTAATTAAAAAAAGGAAAGAAAAACAGCTTAACCGGTTGGTCGTTCCTCTCTCATCAGTGCTCAATCGAAGACAAGAAATGTTGTCCGTCTAGTCACCTCTCTGTCAGATGAAGGAGTGCCTTTTACGTTAAGTACAGATCTTCATGTTTTATATATTTATTATATGAAATATTTGGTCTTTGGTACACTATTTATATTCGAACAAATATCCCCATCTTTACCCACTAAGCTATTGTCACATAAGAGTAAAAGTGTTGGTTTGCGAATTTGGTGACATAGTGGTTGTGAGTTCAATCCCTGGGTCGGGCAGTGTGTACTCAGTGGAAACGGGCGAGTAATAAATACCAATACTAAATAAAAATAAGAACGAGAAGAGTCTAAGCCCGTATATTAAATAAAGGGTTCAGTTCAGAATGCATTGTAGGCTACACCTGGGGAAGGCCGGAAGTCAAAATAGACAAAACGTTGTGATAAGAACAACAAAGATGAGGAAAATAGTCCGAATATAAATAGAGTAAATAAAGATAACTCCTCATCCCAGAAATTTACAGAAGATTTTGTCTTTGATGCTTTTGATTTTAGTCCCTTTACACATTACTTTTCCCGATAGATCTCTAATGCTAGACTCCGATTAAAGCGTTTTTTCTGTAAATATATTTGTTTTTCGATATTACCATTTCACGGTAATGTTATCTTTATTTTTGTTATTTTCTCTTGTTGTTTGAATACGCCCGTTCGACATAGGTTTTTGCTGATCTAGTTCTAATACTTTCGCTATGAGCTGTTTGCCACAGCAGCACAAGGTTTCCTTTATGCCAACAGCATTGTTCTACACATATTATGATGCTACCATTTGCTTTCAGAGATGGCAATGGTTATACGCCAATCTCTTCATTTGACAGTTGTTGGCACCATGAGACGTCATGCAGTGCTCGGAGCGTTCTTGTGTAAGCTCATTTTTTGTGTTTTCTCCATTGACGATGACAGAATCCAGTTGGTTGAGAGATGGATAGATTCAAAAAGCAATAACGAAGAATGTAAACATTAATCCTCCGATTTCCATGTTTTGCAAGTAAGGGTACCCCACGGTCTGCCTATACTCATGGACATATTATTTTTACAGCTTGCAATATAGTTCTGTAGGTATTCAAAATCATTGGCAGTTTTAATTTTTTCCCAGTTTAGAGTCTAATTTCTGTTGTTCCCTGCTCCACCATAACCCGGGGTTGTAGCACTTGTTAGGGTCCCAGCTAAGGACAAATGATAAACACCCAAACAAAAAACAAGAGTACATTTTTTTATAGTAAATTTACTAACAATACATATTATGATCTACAAAATATACGTCTAAAATACCTTTACTCTGAAAGTATAAAATCATGTACAAAAATATCTGTTGTTGAAAGCATAAAATTACGTACAAAACATTTAGATTTCGGCATTAAATAACCCATAGAGTCTGCCATATAAAATCAACTAAACAATCCAGCTGCATAGGGCGTCATCTTTACGGTAGTCATATGACATTATACCCAGTTTTACAAGCATTGATGTACAGGCTACTCACAATGGCCACTTGGTCCACGCTATGAAGACAGATGCTTTCTTTTTAACGTTATTCGTCGTAAAGGCTAAATAACCTGCGATAAACGCATCCGGTTGAGGGGGGAGAATGTGCTGGAGCGAAAGTTATAAGCCACAAATAAAAAGGAAATTAATTATATTTTTGTGGTTTATTGATATCAATCATTGCAGTGTCAAAATAAGTTCAGGCTGAAGAAAAGTTTGCAACAAAATTTATCAAAAGAATTGAAAAAATAATAATACAGTTTGAAAATTGGAGATTTATGACAACATTTTAAAACATCACTGAAATCAGTTATATGTGAAATAAAATCATTGTCTTGATCGGGAAGACGGGGGAAAATCAATGACAAAAATTAAAAAAAAACAATACTTTTTTAAAAATTAAGGATTTGAAAAAAATCTTAATATATGTTACACTGAATATTAACACACGTCATTCAAAATGTTGATAAGTGTTACATGGTAAAAACATCTTACACGAAATGTTCATACAATTGGCAGGAAATGTTATTACATGTTACGCGAAATGCTAATACAAGTTACACGAAATATTAATACACGTCCCACGAAATCTTAATATACGTTGCACAGGTGATTACATACGGTACATGAAATTTAAAATGCATATTTCAGTAAATATTAATACGGTTTACACTACATATTAAACAAGTTACACAAAATATTAATACACGTCACACAAAATGTTAATATACGCTGTACTTGCTGTAAGCACACGTTATATTAAATTTAAACTGAACGTTGATCGAAATCTTAATACAGGTTACACGAAATGTTATATATATATATATATATATATATATATATATATATATATATATATATATATATATATATAACAATTTATTAATATTACTTTTAAAACTAGGTGGTAAGTAATAGAAAATAATTGCAAAATACATAAAACAATTTTGTTGTTATTATTATTAAATCTATGAATTAAATAACAGAAAATAATCGTCAGATATATAAAACAAATTTATTATTTTATTAAATCTCTATTTTAATAGAAAATAATTGTCAAATACATAAAACAATTTTATTATTATCATTATTTTTATCAAATCTGTCTTAAATAATAGAAAATAAGTGTTAGATATATAAAACAATTTTATTATTTTTATTAAATTTAGGTGTTAGTAAGAGAAAATAATCAAGTATATAAAACAATTTTGTTATTTTCATTAAATCTATGTGTGAAATAATAATAAAAAATATTTGTTTATATTAGCGATTCTCAACCGGTATGCCTGGGTGCGCTAATGCTCCCTGAAAGCTAGCTAAGTGTGCCCTACGTTAGCTGAAGAGTAACTGAAGAGTAATTTGTGACATTTTTTATATTAAAAAAATCCTTATTTTTTTTTAAAAGTTACAGATATCAAACAGCTGGCTTCCATCTCCAAGTCAAGTATTTGTTATTTGCTATTTTATACTGGATGCTAAATATCTCAATCTCTAAGGTGCGGATAATCCTTTCCTTTTTGATTTCCACAAGGGATTTAAATCAGTCATTATCCGCCTCTTTAAAAAATAGCAGATTTTTTATAATCGAATTATTGTCCTCATCTTTGTTGTTGTATCACAACGTTTCGGCCATTGTAATCCACGACCTTCCTCATGTGTATATCGATCTGTCTAACCTACAGGGAATTCTGAACTGAAACCTTTATTTAATTTAAATGAGTAGACTCTTCTCATTCCACTGGTCATATCCCATTTGATTTAATATTCTCAGTTATTGCTCGCAAGTTTCCACTGAATGCAACTACACACTGACCGACCAGGGATTGAACCCATAACTATTATTCCACCAAATTCACAAACCAACATTTTTATCCACTAAGCCATTGTCTTTATAAATTTCATTTTAATTTAAACTGTACTGCTAATCTTCTTTGAGAATGTTAAAACAAAAATGACAAATATTAAAGGTAATTTTATTCTTGATCAAGCAGAGGTTTTCACACAATCATAGTTAAAAAGGTCTTAGAAATAAAAGTTTATTTCGGGTGGATTCTTTATTATTTTGCTGTTTTCAAATTCCACAACTAATCTTTCCTTATTAAATGTTAATGTGTGCCCTAGAGTCTTAGTTATTCGACATGTGCACTCTGAAGTCAAAAAAGGTTGAGAAACACTAATTTAGAGACACTTCATCATAATAAATTATTGATTCTTTCTTTCATTATTAACTAAAATCTTTGTTGAATTATGCTTTCTTTATATGCACTGCTGGCCAATATCTTTTGGCTATTGTAAATAAAGAAAATATATTCCTTTTGTGTTGTCAGGTGAAACAAATTATTTGAGTAATTTATTTAAACATAGTGGATAGATAGATAGATAGATAGATAGACAGACAGACAGATATGAACAGGTTGACATAGCTATATATATAGAAAGATAGAGATAGATATAGATATGAACAAGTTGGCATAGATAGATAGAAAGATAAATAATAACAGGTTGAGTTGGATAGATGTGATAAGTTTATAAGTTCAATAATTTCATATACCGGACACATTAACCAGTGGATAAAAGCGTTGCTTGGATCCAGGGACTTCATACAAAGATTAAAACTAAACAGTAAAAGTAAACAAGATGCAAAAACAATCATGAATCCCGCATCTACGCAGGTGTAGTTAAATTACATCACACCTGCCATTACGATCCCGATATAATAACTCACACTTTAGGAAAACGTGATTTTCACAATTTCCCCACCTCTCTAAGGTTCGAATCAAACAAGGAACATAAACTAGCTTCTCGAATAAAATTAAACCGTTGATGTATTTTTTTTTGAAAATGCTTCCTCGTCAATCAATAACGCTATAAATACGTGGTCAACAAAGCCAATTGCCAAAAAGGTCTCAAAATAGCTCGCCTTTTTGGCAGAATGTATCAAGCGACGATTGTTTGGTATACTGATCAATTTTTATTCCCTAATTTCTGCAGAGTCAATATTTGGCCCTTGTCGTGCTGTCCACTTCCTCTCGTACAGACACTTCACATCATCAAGTGATCAATAATATTATCCATATTATACGAACAATCCATTCACACTTAGGTTTATTCAAGTTGATTAATTAAAATGATCTCTCGATTAACCAATTATAAAGTATGTCAGCATATACGTAACTCACTCTCTCTTATTGTAAATCACCACGACGTTAGGAACAGATGTTGAGAGTCTAAGGAGTAGAGATTTTTTCCTTGTTACAGATAAAAACTATGCGGCAGTATGGCAAAATTACATCTGACATTATAGTGTATATGAAGTATTGATTAGTATCGCGGAAAATGCCTACTTAACGGTTAAGGAGATGTTAGAGGGAATGTGAACACAGTTAGATTGTGGATAATATGTTTTAGTAGTCTAGTAAAACATGTTATCGTAATTCAAAAATAAATAACGTATCTAAGAAGAGTAAATGAATGGTAACCTTTATTCATAAAAATCAGATTGTTTACAAGATAAAAACATTATTAATTTATTTATCATATCTCTCGAATATTAAATTATTATTATGTAATTATTAATCAAATTATCATTAAAAAATAATAATTATAGAAAATTTAAATATAAAAATATAACTTTTATAATTTTTTTGTTTAATGTATTTAATTGTGGTGGGCTTGTGTCCGTTTTTTAACTTTCGATAGGAATTTTTTGTAACAAACACACGAAAGAAAAAGAAACAGCAAAAATAAATAAATAAATAAATAAAACTGTGCAATCTCTATTTCGAAATTCCGCCATAACATTTTAAATACTATTTTCCCTAATTGGGTAGGTGGAGCTTGTTTTGCCTACTTTCTTAGTTTTTTCTTTTAAGGCGAAGTTCTTTTCATCTCTTACCGCTGTTGGCATATTAATTTTCGATCAAAGGGCAGACTGCTGGCTGAACACAAAAGACAAATGACGGATTAAACAAAAAAGAACCCAAAATGACGTAAAAATCTGCGACATTTTTTCATCCTTTAATAATCAGTGGAGCTTTCTTTAATTTCTAACGTATATAAAAGTAGGTAGAAAAAAAAGTAAATGTTGATAAGATAGCGAGGTTCATAAGGCTTTGTCCGGGGCTCCGAATCAGGTTTGCCATTCCCCTAACCACCCGGTAGGTGATTCGAGGATATTACACGCCGGTCCAATTAGTTGTGGGTACATCGGAGTGCGTTGAAAATTGGTCACCTCTTCTGATGCATATTTTTTACCTGCCCGACATGATGACGTTTTGCTTATCGTCGGCGAAAACGCATAAACACTACTGGTGACTGAGCCGGTAAATAGTTTTGAAATGCCAAGATCAAACGGCGGCATTTTGCTCCTGTATTCAGAATATGGAATTAGTAAATACTAATAAACGCTTTAGATACGTCGAAGTATGGATGAGTTAAGACAAATTTAATATAGCAGACAATGAAACTGAAGGTAATTTTGACCAACATCACTATTAAGTGAAAAACTTGATAATGCACTTGAATAGTCTCATCAGATCGAAAGTTTCATATAGATGTCATGCATGACACTAAAACCGTTCAAAAATATCTATATATATATATAAATAGCTTTGAGTGAGTGAATCAAGACAACGGTATTCAGTTTGTCCTGTTATTCAACCAAAGCTTGGCGAGAGAACAGATGGATTCGTACCATTCTCTTCAGGTAATATATATATATATATATATATATATATATGTATATATATATATATATATATATATATATATATATATATATATATATATGGTTAACTTCGACTTCAATATTCACTTTCATGTTTATATTTACATCACCTCTATCAATGATATTAAGCACTCTATCCCATAAATATAGCACACATTACAACTATATATATATATATATAAAGATATATATATATATATATATATATATATATATATATATATATATATATATATATGTCCACTCGTTAGTGGGTATTATCAATCGACTGCATATATTTCTCGATTCTATTTTTTATATGCACTTATCATTGGTGCAAGTTTTTTTCGTAGTATGTGTGTGCGCGTGGATGTGTGTGTTTACGCGTGCGCCCGTGTGCGCGGATGTGCATATGTATGTAGCAGTGTACATTATATTAAACCTCACAAAACATGTCACAACATTTCTGCTTGTATCTATGAATGCAAACCAGATAGACAATCACATTTTAGATAAGGAATTATGTCATCATAATTCATAAATTCTTATCTTAAGTTACATAACCATTACAAATAATACCAATGCTCCCGAACAGGTAGACACTATCTCCACTTGCGGTAGATTTCGCAATTCACTTGACCTAATGATTGCTGGCATTGCGCGTTTTTACGGGTCAACAACATGCTCACGAGTGGCATTGTCTCTAGATATATTACCACTAGCACAGCGACAGGTTTTGAAGGAAGAGTTCTCGTCCTCATAGAATGCTTGTCAACTAAAAAACTCAGGAGTTAAATCTGCCCTGTTATTTAATCTATAGCTGGAGGTGATGAGAATGTCCTCAGGATTATATTTCTTTCCAGCACGCTAACACTTACGCGATCCTCATATCCTAATATTACGCTCGGCTCGGAAAAGGCGACACGATGAACATGAACATTTTTATTAAAAAGATAATTCAAATGTTTTATATAGTAATTTAAATATTTTCTCCGGAGACTTAATTTTGGTTTTAATTGCTAGAATTCAGCATAAATTCTGTCGTAAAATAAGTGAAAGGAAATTAGTTTCGCGTGTCATCTATAATTAATTTCGATTAAACCATGAATGATGTCTGCCAACAGTAAAATTTCAAATATATGAGTAACTACCCCCACCAATGAAAATAAAATAGCTGTTATGCAGATATTTGAAGAAATTTAGTTAGTTTAACGATTTCTTAACTAGATTTTGAAAGACAAATTATTTAAACCTGAAATAGAAAAAAAACAAATTCATTTGTTTAATCATTGCGGCTGTTACTTGTCAAGTAATTTCAGTTATCAATTTAGAATTGAGTCAGCTTTCCCTCATATGTGATTAAAAGTTGATTAAATTAAAAGATCAGATTGAAAGTATGAATTGCTAAAAATGACATAAGCTGATCTTAACCATAGTGCCAAAAGTGTTTCTCAGCGTGAAAACAACGTCATATCAAAGGCAACAATTTCGGTAATACAGTTCTATCTCTTTAATCTGGCTGATCACATTGTCCGGCACTTTTTGAATCAGCTGCCATTATTTCGTGATGCGGCTGAGAGATTAGCGTTATACGTTGCTTACACCTTTCCGTAGCATCCGACTGCAGCAGTGTGTTTTGGCGATACGGTCTTTCTCATTTCTTATGTATAGCTGCATAATTTCCATTCAGGATAGTAAGTAGGTATTATTTTTAGGTTTTAAGACTTTTTAACCGTTGTATTGCATAAAAATAATCCTAGGTTTGAGGCATTAATGATTGTTTTATTTTTATTTCTTTATACTTTTTTAATTCTTTTCATCCCGAGAAACTCAATAAAGCCACTAATATGCAACGTATTAGTGAGTGTTAGAAAATATGAGAGACAAATTCGATTAAAGAAGGTGAAGCGAAGAATTAAGAATACAGATAATTGACAGTGTATTTTATTTTTTGACTGGGAAGCAAGAACTCGGAAAACAGTTCAACAAGCGAGAAGTGTAATAGAAGAACATTTTAGCATAGAACTTACGGTTACTTCTAGCCATTTCAACTGTAAAATGATGAGACTTTGCCGCCAACCTGGCAATCCGCTTAGATTAATAAAATCTAGATAAGACAAAGCGTCGTTCATCAAAACAATTTCCTGTTTTAACCTTTGTTCTATACTTGATGTAGAATGAGCTAGCAAAACTATGTTAGCCTAGGGTTTTTAGGAGTGATTTCTATCATGTGGTATTTTCTGTGGCTCGGCAATGGCTTGGTCCCAAGTGTGACGGCTTAAAGAGGTCGCAATTTAATAATCGACAACTCTACCAAAAGGTTAAATTAATGCTGCTTGTATCACAAAGTAACAACATCGTGGTGGTGTTGTGAAGATTGAAGACTAAAAGGGAACATAAGGTATATTTTTATGTTTAAATGACGTTTATTCATGAAGCTTTTGGGCCTAAGATGTGGCAACGGTTTCTGACAATGGGCTATCACGTTAAAACAATTTCTCATTGATAAAAGAATCTGTTTAAAATTTCGGTGAAAACTTTTGTAATTTTATCGAAGTTGCTTATTAAACAGTTGTAGAATAACGAGAAGAAATAAAAAAGAGGCTATTTTGTCATATATTACCTGGACATAAATATGGAATTTCAGTCGCTAAGAAAGAAAATCAGCAGCAGCTGTCACAAAAAAAGAATAGCTTTCGAGAGTGCAATCAGACATGATAAGTGGCAGAAGCACTCATCAACAGAGGGGTTAGGTTTAAGGCTCCAAGTTATCCACAGAGAATTGTCCGACGGGACAATAGCCTTGTGAATTAAAGTGTTGGTTCATGAACTTGTTGTCATAGTAACTGTGAGTTCAATCCGTTGGATGTGAAAACTAAAAATAATAACTAGACGAGATATTCCTAGACAGTCAATGGAATGAGGACATTCTACCTCCGTAGATTAAATAAAGGGTTCCCTCTAAGTTACCCGGATCATTATACGACTGAAGGCCAGAGGATAACTGCAACAAAGGTGAGGACAATAGTTTAACAAAAGTGAGGACAATACTTTAAATAATAAATTTAATCCCAGATATTCAGACAGACATATAACAGAAGCGCAAATAATAAATATCTTTCAAAACTTAGCAACTACGCATTCAGATTATAGAACTTTTAATCGACTGTAGTTTTAAAATAGAATTAGCGTTTTGTTTAATCGCAGTTTGAGTTTACAGACAAAATCCTAAAATACATGACCTTTGAAAAAACGAACATCCGCTTCAAAATGGGAAGTTAAGAAAAGTTAAGATTTGGACAAACCTCAAAGTTAGTAATCGATTTCTCCCTTTTCGAACTTATCACACTGTTTTTATATGTTTTAACGAAATTGACTGATAAAAAAATGAATGAAAAAAAACTACTGATTACTGATAGAAAAACCAGTGAGATACACCAATACGTTTGTCGTCTAATGATGACAAAATCATTTATTTTGCACAGACATATTTTCAAATATTCTTTAAATAATCTCTCCCCTTAATTCTTAATCCAAGGGTGGCGAAATGTTGCAAGCTTCTCGCAATTCTATCCATATTTTCATAGATGTTCAAACGAGCTACATTCTTTAATTCTACCAGTACAAACATGCACAGATAAGACTCCCCCCATTCCGCACATCATGGTTCCCACCATATTCCAATAGTAAGGAGGAAGTCCCCCCACAGACAGTGTCTTCCCCAGAATTGTTAAGTTGTGAAACAAACTCTTAAGAGGTTTCTCTGATCAATACACACTCTAGCTCTTCATATCGAGGGTCAACCGTTTGTCTATCCTAGATATCCCCATAATGTGCACATCTTACTTCCTTTTTGGAACGTCCATCTTCGAATTTGAAATCGGAGATCCGAGTTTCAATTGCATTTGGGTTCGTTTTATTCACTTACGGACCAAATAGCCTTAGGAATGGCCTGAATCCACATCTTCTACCAACCGCAGCTATGCATCGACTTCTTCCCCAAAACCCAATTATGAATAGACCTCTTCTTCTCACTCTTGCTTCTATTATTATTTCCTTAAATGTTTTACAGTCTAAAAATATTTTCTGGTTTTCAAACACTTACAAAAGGTTGATAGGCTGTAAAAAAATAAAAAAATATTAATAAATAAAACTTTGTACGCCCCTGTATCAATCTCATACATTAACCCTCTACCGTGAGTGGCTCTTGGGCCTTGTATTTGATGAACTATCGTTTAAAAATGAAAATGACAGCGAGTAACAGAGTCCTCAGAAAGTGTTAAATGTTTTTTTCCGGCCTATCAACTCATTGCAGGTTATTTAAAGTCAGAAAATATTTTTAGATTGCAAGAATTTTCTTTTTTGAGATAATAATGTTTTAGTTCAACAAGTCTTAATAATTAACCCATAGCTGCGTGTAAGTGAATATAACGAAACCAATTGGAATTGGAAATCCGTTCTCCGATTTACAATACCGAAACATTATCCATTGCACCAGCCGCACACCCAAAGGCCTGGTATTACCAAACGGTTATCCATATAGGTACTGACCAGGCTCAAATTTGCTTAAGATAAGTCATGAGATAATAATGCTTTAGTGATACAAGTCTTATTAACTAACCATAGCTGGGGGGGGGGGTACGAGGAAGATTCATAACTTTTCCAAAGGTATTTGCGTGTAAGGGAATATAACGAAACCAGTTGGAATTCGAACTCGGCTCTCCGTTTAGCAATTCCGAGCCATTATCCATTGCACCACCCACACATTTAAGCGCCTGGTATTACCAAACGGTCATTCCTATAGGTACTGACCAGGCTCGAAGTTGCAAAACTTCGGTGATCGTACCAGAACCATTGTTCAGCGTAATGTGACCGAAATCCTAAAAGTTGTGAGGAAATATCAAATGTGTACAGAAAGAGGAATATTTTGATAAAACATTTTTTTCAGTTGTTAAAACTGAAAAAAATGTTTTGTTATCAAAATATTCCTCTTTCTGTACACTGAAAAAAATGTTTTGTTATCAAAATATTCCTCTTTCGATTTAACGATGATAAGTCATAAGAAAAGTTGAATATTTGATTCACTTGAATTTTATGAACTACGGCAATTCATATAATTTTATGAAAACGAATAAAGTAAATAAACAACTATTCCGTATTTGCCGCCATCCTTTCATTTCTTTATTTAAATATGTTCTCGTGGAAACCATAGTGGAAATGTTTTTCTTCATTACAAATGCGTATTCCTTCTGCAAACCTATTAAAATGCCGTCTGATAATAAATGAGATTTAGATGATTTAAAAGATACTTTATGGGAGAATTAAAAACAATTCTATTTATTTATTGAAAAAAAATCGTGATGAATTTTAATTTTGCCTTAAATCGGAAAAAAAATGAAACATTTTATTTTTAACTTCTTCGTAATATTCCAGTTTTAATTTTATTTGCTCAGCTGCAAGAATTAAATCTGTTCCCAGAATTTTTTAATACAGGTTTTCAAATATTTGATCAATTTTAAAACGGAAAGGTTAGACTTTCAGAGTTATTGAATTATTCTTCTCACCCTGTTCGAATTTGAGATGTTAATATAAACAACAGCGAGGATTTGATAACAGAGAAATAAATGAATCTATTTAAGAAACCTACCTTTTACAGAAGTATGCTGAGAATACCATGGAATAAACATGTGAGCAACGAGAAAGATCTGGAAATAAGAGAAACAAAATGGACACTTACTCTTAAAATCAGAACGCCAAAGTAGAAATTGTTAGGGCAAATAAGCAGGAAAGATGGCATGAAGAATTTGACAAACTGAACACACTGAAGGCATCCAATCAGTGCTTAACTGGGGTAAGGAGTTGCTTGTAAATTTTAAGGTAACCAAAACAGAACAGCTTTTAACCTTTTCTGTCTGCTTTTGCCATGACTGATGGTAGACTTCTGGAGAGCCACACTTTGCGCCTTCTTGGGCTCACGTTTTCGACTGATATGAAATTGAGCGCCTATATTGAATCAATTGCAACGTCTACTGCTAGGAATGTTGGTTCACTAGGTTGTGCTAGAAAGTTCTTCTCGTCAGAATCCATCTTGCACATTTATAAATCTACCATTCATCCGTGCATTGAACGTGTTGCTGTATTTGGTCTGGTGCCCCTGCTACATATCTCGAGATTCTAGACAAAATTCAAAGAAGGGTCTGTTATATAATCGATCCTCATCTGGCTTCTCTACTGCAGTCACTTTCTCACTGACAGAGATATATATTACAATCTAATTTAAAAAACTACCACCCAGTCCATGTTATCGCTGTGGGACTTTGCATTGGTATAAAGATAGTCCATACCGTTTTAAGACTTGCCTGTCGTGCAAAACAAGTGGGAGCGGATAGATGAATGCCAGAAAACGTTTGACAAAATAATTAAGACGCTAACAGCGGATCTATTTTTAGCGCACTATGACCCAAAATTAGAAATAATAGTCGCAAGTGACGCGAGTGCCTATGGAGTCGGGGCATGTATACTGCATAAAATGCCGGATGGGACACTAAAACCCATCACTCATGCTTCAAGAAATCTACTACCAGCAGAAAAAATTACTCACAAATCGAAAAAGAAACGCTGGGGATTATTTTTGCAGTTACAAGATTTCATAGATATATTTATGGTATATTTTTAACGTTACAGACGGACCAAAAGCCGCTATTAACAATAGTTGTATCAAAGAAAGGTCTACATGTTTACACTGCTAATAGGTTGCTAAGATGGGGTACAATTTTACTGAACTACAATTTCAAATTGGAGTATCTTCCAACGAACAAAATTGGGCATGCAGATGGTCTCTCTCGACTAATACCTAAGAAAACGGAGCCATTGGAAGATTCCGTAATTGCAGCCCTACGACATGAAGAAGATATCAGAACATCACTATGGAGTACAGTTCGAAACCTCCCCGTCATACTACAAGAGATAAGAAATGAAGTAGTAAATGATGAAAAGAAACAAAAAAAAGATTGCAGAAAAAAATAAAAATGTACCAGTCAGTTTTTCGTCATGTGACAATGTTCTATTATATAATGAAAGGGTAGTAATTCCGAAAACACTACAAAGGCGAAGCCTAAAGGACTTCCACATGGGCCATCCAGAAAAGAACAGAATGAAATCGTTAATGCGAAGTTACGTATATTGGCAAAACATGGATCATGACATTACACATGTGGTGGACAAATGCAAGGGTTGTTCCTTAGCAGCAAAAGCACCGCCGATCATCCATAAGCCATGGCCAGAGACAGATCGACCGTGGTCAAGAATCCATGTAGACTTTGCATGTCCAATAGATGGTTTCTATTATTTGATCATAGTAGGCAGTTATAGCAAATGGCCAGAAGTGTTTCGTTGCAGAAAACCTACTTCTGAAACTACCATGAGTTCCATCCACGAGCTGTTTGCTCGTTTCGGAGTGGCTGATTGTCTAGTCCCCGATAATGGGACACAAACATATCAAATCCCAGCAATATCACCCAAGATCAAATGGGCAAGCGGAGAGATTTGTAGACACACTCAAAAGAGCGTTAAGGAAAGCATATGACGTGACAACAGAAAAGGCGTTGCAACAATCTTTACAATTATATCGAATTACACCAAACAGTGCTACACCATCAGCTTTATCACCCGTGGAAATGATTTTCGCCCGAAAAATCAGATCAGTATTTGACAAATTTCTACCAAAACAAACAAAGCAAATACCAATGTCGTGCGTAGCAAAAAGAAATTCTACCCAGGAGAGAAAGTTTTTTTCAAAACGTATAAAAACAATACATCCTACTGGGAGCAAGGTACAAAACAAAATCGGGAACATGGTTTACATAATACAGGGCCAGAAATTCTCACATAAAAGACATGTAAATCAAATAAGAGGCTGTTAGATGATTCTAACGGTCCACCTCAGGAAGAAGTGATGTATACAATATTCGACACATTTGATATGCAAAGGCCGCAAACAACGTCTTAGCCACGAAAATCGACCAGGAAAAGAAAAGTCACAGAACCTTTGATAATAAATCCAAAGAGAAAAAAATACTAAAGACACCTGTGACGCAAAAGCATTGGAAGTGGGGTGTTATGGGAACTTACCTATAACGATAGTGGACTCTTCCTGACTCCATAAATACTGTGCCTCTCTGAGAGAGAGGAGAGGAACGAGTTGAAACCTAACGAGTCAAGACAATTTTAGTTCACTCTAAACCAGACTGACAGTTAATACTAACACCTTCAACTTCTTGTATTATATTTCCGTTGTAATATATCATTGTTATTTTCTACTCTTGTGTTCGTGTTGTTCTTCCTTGGTCCTAACCTTGGACCATAACCGTGGTGCGAGGATATTGGACCATAACCGTGGCGACGAGGATATTGGACCATAACAGTTTGCGAAAATTGAATGAAACTTATACTTTTTAAATGGTGACAAAAAAACAGTGATAACTTCAACAATACTAAAACACTGTGAGGATGTCAACATGGATCAGCTTATAGTAAAAAAATTCTAATGTAGAAAAAAAGTAGTTATAGTGACCAAAATGTTTATCCCACTAGCATGTAGATATAATAATTGTAAAATCCAGAAGAATCCCACGTGGCACCAAGAAAATGACATTGATTTCTTTCCTCTTTGACAAATTTATAGGTAATGAAACTCAGTGCGCATCGATTAGGGAAGAGTCGGTTTTCTTTTTGCGCCCTATTATTTTCCGGTTAATTTCTCCTAGAGTAAAATCGATGTTAGTTGGTCCCACTGGTCCAATATTCAGATGCGTGTGATAATGACATTGCTTTTAGGCGTTGACGTCTCCGTATAATATACGCTCAAATTGCAAACAAAAGAAAAACTAACTTGGACCTAATGTAACTTAACGCAATTTAAATCGCAGACCATTTTATAAAAGACTTTTTTTTATTTTGTATGTTAATGCTTCTAAACTGAAAGGTTGTAATTTACATTTTTGCGTCTTAGGAAATTGCTTTACGAAAAATTGTATGAAACTATAGAATGATTTTAAAGATTTTTTATGAAATAAACAAACGGTAGCGAAACTATAAATGCAAATTTCAGGCACGAAATGTTCGAGTTACGTTTTAATGGTAATCGAAATTCTAACCGTTTCCTTATAAGGAAACATTCAGTAATATATTGACCGTGGGTTAGATTAAGGGCGTTGCCACAGGAGGAAATTATGCGGAAAAATCAGCATTTATAGAATTTGTAATGTTAAGCTACCGACTTCTATGTGTTATCCATTCTATGATATGCCAGTGGGTGATGAAAAATCGGTTCACAGGTGAGGAGATAACCAAAGGCAGTAGGAATGTTACTCTACAGAGAAATCCTGAGATTCCATTGACAGAACCAGTATGCAACAAGGAAGTCTTAAAGAAAATGGCAGAATGAAGAATACATATACTCAGAATCCAGAAAAGACATCTGAAATTCCTCGGACACATCGGAAGGAGGGCTTAGAAAACGTTACCCTCAAAGAGCATATTGAGTCCCAGTGTGACAGGGGAAGGCCAGTTACTTACCTAACATGCATGTGTGAATTGATATCTGAACCTGAGGAGCCGTAGCTTTAGCAAAGGGAGAAACACTGCTAAGTGTTACACAACATAGGAAGTTTTGGAGAGACATGATCGTCTGTCGTACTGAAGGGAAGCGGTACATAGAATAAGGAGAATCGAAAAATTGCTTCAAATTTCTCAAATATTATTAAATAAGGAAAAACGTATAAATGGGTGTTTACGGTCACACCACGTTGAAACACGGATTCCTGTACGAACGTCAAGGCTGGTCAGTACCTAGATGCGTGAACGCTTGAAATACCAGGTTCTGTAAGCTTTGCTGGGCGGGTGGAGTAATGGATAAAAACTTGGAATTGTTAATCGGAGAGTCGAGTTCTAATTCCCGTTGGGTTCATTATATTCACTCGGCTAGGAATGGGAAATTAGAGAGCTGAATTCGGTTCGAATTACAGTCGGTTTCGCCACATTCACTCACGCAAATACACTTGGGAACGGTACGCATCTGCCTCCCCACCAGATATGGATTTATTAAAACTTACATCACTATTACCATTATTATTACCAAAAGAAATTATTATAATCTAAAAAAAATAATTACTTGCTTGAAAAAACCAGCAAATGTGTCATAAAAGATGAGACAACGAATCAATCAATAATTTTAGTTTTTGCTGCTGTTGAGTGTCCTTAATTGATGTGGTTTATGTTATCTGATACAGTTCCTTGTGATTATGTAGCGCCAGTCAACAAGATTTGAAGAAGTTTGGTCTTCGTCAAAACCCATAGATTTCACAAAGTCATTTATATACAGCTGATAGTTTATATATTTCTGAACGGGTTTCCTACACCCACACATGAAAGTGTTTCTGAATGGGTTTCCTACACCCACACATGAAAATGTTTCTGAACGGGTTTCCTACACCCACACATGAAAGTGTTTCTGAACGGGTTTCCTACACTCACACATGAAAGTGTTTCAATCTAATGAGGCCATTTAATAGCATGGCTCGAGTATTCAACTTAATGTTTTAGTTTTGTAGCAAATTGCGGAGTTGATCGAAATTGCCTTAAAAATATTTAAAATAAGCTGAAAAGGGTTTATATGCCATAGAAAACGAATCAATCTATAAATAGGTGACGAAGCAGCAACACCTACGGTGTCTTTCGATGGTGCTACCCCCGTACATTTCTTAATTCACGCAAATACAGAAATCTCCTAGTATCCAATATTATCCTCCATACAATGCTACTAAAACACAGCTGAGTGTCGCTGATTCTTTCTGGAGGCCGGAAGAATAACGTCTGACGAAGGCACTACCGGTTGGTGAAAAAGCCGCCGGTGTGCCACTGTTTGTGTAACCTCTAAATCACACACACACACACACACACACACACACACACACACACACACATATATATATATATATATATATATATATATATATATATATATGTTTTATTAAAGACAACTGACAAGGTACGGTGGTTAATCTTTTTATTTATTTTTTGTGTTCGATGAATATTTACTTAGAAATATCATAAAGAAATTCACTACCCGAGTTGGCCTGAACAAACAAATTAAATTAATTGCCTGCAAAATCCAAACTACAAAGAACGAACATTATTTACGAGTTCAAATGCATCTTAAATGACAGTGTTGCTGATCAAATCGAACTCATAAATAATTATATGGGACACAATATTACATACCTATCTTACGTTACACCTATCCGACCACAGCTCCATCAGAACACATTTAAACACACATACAAACCTACCAGCACAATAATATTAACTAAGAACACGGCCATGATGTGCTGACTGTGATCGGAAAATAAAACATCCCTATAACTCTATATACATACACACAACCCATACATTCAGTTGAAAAGTAAAAATAAAATCATCTTTGATAATGACCGAAAGCGTTCGGAATTACAGAACATTTGGACAGTTTCTGCACACAATGTGTTCAGAAAAGAACACAATTTTTAAAAAATAAAATGCTTAATCTCAGTACATTGTCTGTCGCCTTTAATGAAACATGTATAAAAGATGGATTGCTGCCTAAATACACATAGAGCAAAACAAAATAGGCTATTTGCACATGATGACGGATTAGTGATTGTTCATCTGTTTTAGTTAAATTTATTAAACTCAGCCTTTCTATATGATGACCCATTTTTATCATTGTTAAAAAATACTTTTATAATATTTCTAAGATGTTCAAAGTAGACTATCGTATTGGGCTTCTTATAAGACGCTCCGATGTTTGACAGGCACCCACAATTCTGAAGAAGAAAAAGAAGAAGAAAGAGAGAAAAAAGTAGGAAAGTGTTTCTGATGGTGAAAATAAAAGGAGCAAGACTAGTACAAATATAAGAAGAAGAAAAAGAAAAAAAAAGAAATAAAGTAAGACGAAGATGAAGAAGAAGAGGATTAAAAAAGAAGGTGACAGAAATAATGTAGGAAAATACTTTTTAAGGTGAAAAGAAATGAAGGAAGACTAGTACAATAATAATAATAATAATAATAATAATAATAATAATAATAATAATAATAGTTGATTGATTGTCAATTCTTCATGCATTTCGTTGCTCATGAGACACTAAAGTGCATTAGACGCCCCCAGAATTTTTGAAAGAAGCAATCGAAAAAAGAATTTCTTTGTACTTCATAGCCAGCCCCGCTATCTCCAATGCTATCTAATTAATGAAAACCTGTCTAATTACGACAAATTCACTACAGACAGAGAAGAAGAAAATAGTCATGATAACTATTTAAAATTTAATAATTAGAAGAGAATTTAGAGTGCATAATACGACCGAAGCCTAATCTTATTGCAGCCTAAAATCCTCACTAATCATGATGAATTCATCACAAACCAGAATGGAGCACCGATTTTAAATTAGGTACATGCAAATTTGGATAAAATATAAGCTTAAGTTTGATTTATGCGTAGATTAAAACATACCATATTTCTTACCTGTACTGATGAATCCTTAGACCGATATCAATTGTCTAACTTATAATTCGCGTCACTGACTTTCGATTTATAGGACACCGAGTGGATTTGCAAATATTTCATAGGAAAAAACAGGCCTTATAATCAGCAAAATAAGGTACTAAAAATACCAATATTGTTTACTTTCTGTTATACACTTATACGTTATCGCCAAGCTGTTATCCAAATTCTAAAATTGTTACCTATTTTAAGGTGGAAATGTTTCTGTTTAAATAACTAAGAAATTCAATTAGCAATGACATCAATTAAATTAATCGTACGAAGACGAAAATCTGGTTGGAAACGACAAATTATTTCAATGGAATGACAGAAAAAAATCGTTAATGAATGTGGAAAAACGCATGGAAAAAGTTTAACTTGCTTGGAAAGAGGCTGAATTGAACTTTCTTAGAAATATAAGAGAAGACGTTCATAATTCACGATGTTTTGCGAAGAATATAATGCGAATTGTTGTAATCCACTCAGTGGTAATTAGTGTGCGATCGAGGAATTCGAGGAGAATGAACAAAGTGAAGCCATTTTATTCAATGGAAATTCATATCCGAATGAATATCAACGTACTATTGACACGAAAACTATGAGATCAAATTGATTGGCACCAGATTAGATTAGAAATGAATAACAATACAGTTAGATTTCATTTTGAAAATGATATTTTTCAAAAATATAAATATTCAATTTTTTTTATCTGTCTATATTTCTGAGATGAGGTATTATTTACATTATTCGGAGTATTGTCCTAATCTTTGTCGCCATATTTCATATTCCAAAGAGTGTGAGTTCAATACCCGGTTAAGGCAGTGGAGAACTTTCAGAGGGAAACATTAACAGGAGATAACTGATAACTGACATCCATTAAACATGGCACGTGGAACTAGAACAGTCTACCACAGTGAGCGAAATAAAGGGTTCAGTTCGACATTCCCACCACCTGAAGTAGGCCGGAGCGTACAACGGCCGAAACGTTGTAATAAATATGGCGACAAAGATGAGGACAATAGTCCGAATAATGTAAATAATGTCGATTTTTTATATTATTAAGCATAGTATTTTGTGAAAAATAGTATTTAATACTATTTTTCACAAAATTCAAGACTCAAGAACCACTAAAGGTAAAGGCCCTCATTCCCCGAAAAGCCTTTGCCCACCGCTTGTGTAGTTATATATATATATATATATATATATATATATATATATATATATATATATATATATATATGTATTATGCCTTGAAGAAAACAGAGACGCAAGATATCGTTGCGGTTTCTGTTACAAGCCATTTTTTTAAATGAGTAGGTTGTTAGGCGCTTTTGAATTCAGAGCTGTCCTTCTCCTAGAATAGTTGCCATTCAAGGCTATTGACCCAAGTCTCTTCTGCTATTTACCCATAGCTGGGGGTGAAGAAGAGGATTCATACCTTTCCCAAGGCTATTAGCACGTAAGTGAATGGAATAGATTCGACTGGAATACAAAATCGGCTCTCCGATTCCTCAATCCGAGCCGCTATTCATTACTTCACCGTGCCTTCGCTTGTGCGGTTGCAGAGAAGGACAATGTGGGAATGGCAGGTCGTTGGTAAGACCATAGGGAGACCTCTACCCACAGAAACCACCACGACAAAACACACAGACCCAATCCCTTTACAACTCCAGATTCGAGATGTTTGAAAGATTGTAGCAACTAAAGAAAGTGGTAAGAAATAAAAGAGAATCAGAAACATCTGGGAAAAACGTTGGTTCTTCTTCCTCGGCACTATCTTCCCCATTACTGAAAAAGCAGATCAAGTCTCCACCCCCCATGACCAAATCGTTATCTCTTACCCCAAACAAACTGAACAACCTGAAAAGGATTCCCACCACCAAATCTCCAACAAAATACTCTCCTGTATCCAATCCCATTTCATCTCCAACTACACCCATGACCTTTGGAAACTGGAAAAACAGAAAAGACAACGCAGCCCACCAGCTGAGAAAAATATCACGAACACAGGAAAAAGATACCCCCCACCCACACTAAAATAATTTAGAGGACGGATTCGAGTGACACCTGATCAGGCAGATAAATTATTAAGCAGTCAAGGATAATTAAAGACTTGAAAATTCTGCTTAAACTTAAAAAAATCAACGGAAAAGACGTTGAAGACCTTAAACAATTCCTAAAAGCGAAAAAAGGTGATGATGTTTGAACAGGGGTCTCAAAAGATTTCGGCGATGTCACAAAAAGCAAACGATGCATTCTCCACGTTCCCGACGTTGGATGTTTTGATGACAAAATTGCCAAAAACTTAAATCAATTTTGTTCAGGGAGGCTCCCGTTTTTTTTTTCACACCTCCCTTTATACAGTACTAAAGTTAACATTCCCCTGAAACATTGGTGGCCTGTATTTTGATTGCACCATCAAGAGTAAGATGGGCAATGGGTCAATGGGACAGGCGGTTGGTGTCCTCACCACGTCCATGTTTAATGGAGAGCTTCTACCCTAATCAAACTGATAATGTCACTCTGTTTAGTGAGTTTTGATACTCGGGGCCTGAGGTCTGATCCTTATAGGGCGAAGCACACTCACGATCTTCAGATTGTTGTGCAAAGAAGAACCGGTTTTCATCTGACGACTATGAATGCAGTCTACGAGGTTTGTCCTCTATTCATTTTGTTTTGATGGACGTTCAAGTTAAGTTTCCTGGTAAGTGACCATGTTTTTCAAATGCGGCGTGTACTATTGTCTTCGTAGATCCGGTGGGAAGGCTTTTCGTAATGTAACCATAGAGGATAATTTTTTTCGTCTCATTAGGGTTTATGCGCCCAATAACCATGTTTAACTGACTGATGTGTCGGTTAACTCCAAAGTTCCTCTGACGGACGACGGATGCCCTCTCCGACTTCCAGGCCGTCTGATTCGGGAGGTCGGTATAACAAAGCAGGAGGCTCACTCCATATGGCCTCGGGTGCCTGGGTTTCCTATGGCTCACTAACAAGGAGGCGTAACTCACCTGGGTCGTTATGCGAAAGGCTCTCTGGATCGGCATTAACCTTCTTGGGGGCTTGGGAAATTCTCCTAACTTCGTCACCTACGGTTAGTCGGTGGAGACTCTGGGTCACGCCTTCCACTGCAAAGCCGTAGACTCGTTGGGCAAGTGTATTGAAGACATCATGGTTCGTATGCGACGCGGGAATTTGTCATTGCGGCCAGTTTGTAGCCACATGCTAACGTCTTTCACTAAGGCTGAGCACTCTGTGTTGTTCTGCTTACTAGGTTTTATGTGAGTCGTGATCGGAACAACGCCACGGAATAAAATTCAGTGAACACGAGAATTTAGCCCGACTCAACTGATTTTGTTCTTTAAGCATCAGCTTAAAGTCAAGATCAGGACGGAAAGTCGACCATTCCCCCCATCAGAATTTGGCAAATGGTGGGTCAGTTTTGCGCGGATCTTTCGAGTTAAAGGAGCTGACCTAGTGTGCCATTTTAATGCTGGTTAGGGATCAAGATATTGGGAGTCTTTCATTGGCAACTCCACCCAAAATAGGTTAGTTTACGCCAAGTTAAAATGGTTAAGGGATGTATGTACATTGGCCCCTTTTATTACTCTTCCCACTTTTTTGGTTTAATATTCTACCCTCTCTCTTGTTTGGTAATCAGAAGAGTAAGTTCTCTGGTGGATGTGGTCGTGACCACCGAAAGAGAAGGCCTATTCGATAGTGACGTGACGTCACAAAAGTAGTCCACTCAGTGAAACAGACAGTAATCATAATGTAACGAATAATTGTAAGAAAAAAATTGGTTTTAGAAAACTTTTAAAAAATACATTGTTTTACAAAACAAATAAACAGAATTGGATTTTATACAGAACTTTATTTCATATTAATTTTTTTAAAATAACCAATAAGAAAAAAAAATGTTGCTGAATGTTTTGTTAAAGAAATTAAACATGTTAGATTTCATTAAATTTTAAAGACTGAAATTCGTTCATTATTTTATTTGTTTCAAATTTGAAAACATTTTTTAAATCATTATCAGTATTGTTTTAATTTGCGTGTTTTTATCTTAATTTTAGTAATTATTCTGTAAAGTTACAATATCGTAATTATTAATGATTATTATTCATATACACTCGGACAGCAACAACTCAATTATGAATTAGGAAACAAATAAACAATTAAATAAATAGATGAGCAAATTACATGTAAATGATAAATAAACGATTAAAATATAAATAAGAAACAAATAAACTAAATACATAAAAGTAAATAAATTTGATACAAAAAAGAGATTTAAAATTCAAATAATACTTATAGAAAAATAGGTTACAGACAATTAATTTTAAGAATGAAATTCATTCATGATTTTAATTGTTTCACATTTGAAAATGTTTTATAAATTATAATCAGCATTGTTTTAATTTGCATGTTTTTATTTCAATTTTAATAATTATTCTGTGAAGTTACAATTTTTGTAATCATTAAGAGATTACAGTAACAACTGAATTATGAATTATGGAACAAACAATAATTAAATAAGCAAATTATAATTAAATGATGAATAAATAAAATAATTATGATGAATAAATAAAATAATTGAACATAAACAAGAAACAAAAACACAAACAAGAAAATAAATTAGATACAAACAATAAATGGATTTAAAAATCAAATAATACTTTCAGAAAAATAGGTTACTGATACAAAATTTAGCTGAATGAAGTTTTCTTTTTCTGCTTAACTTGTTACTTGTAATATTATTATTTTCTCTAGAACAAAAATTATTTAAAAGAGCATTTGTAGAGCTCCAGACAAACATTCTTTGTATTTTTTCTATATTGTGACCCTCATCGCAAGTGTCAACATAAAAAAGAACCTCATAATCTGCAAAAAACATTCAATGTTATATGCATGGTTTATTTTATTTTTCTTTGATTTACTGAATGAAGAAAAGAATGATTTTTTATCAGCTTATCAATGACTACATAATTATTCAGAACAAAATTTATAGTTTTATCATTAGGATATAAGAGAGAACCTCTATTAATCCCCTGAAAATAGCTGCTTATTTCAGGTATTTCTTCCACATTATCTCTTACACTTCCAGATATTAAATCTTTGCAGCTATTGCATTTAATTTTCTTAAAAACTGCATTACACCAATAACTTTCTAAGTAAAGTATTTCAGGTAGAACTTCTCTACAATTATTTACATCATCCTCTTTAATATCAATTCTATATTTATATATATATAACTTTTCCTCCTCCGTCACTTCATCCCAGTTTGGTTCTTGTAAACTCTTTAAATCAATTTTAATGCATTGCTGATTAAATGGTAAGTTTAATTTTAAAACTGATTGCATTCTAATAATTTTTCACACTCAAACACTTGCCGTATCGAGATATTATACTGATTCCCAGTAAGTTGTTGATATTGACCAAACCTTGCTTCAAGGTGATCAGTTTGAAATTTGCCTGGTAATATGTATAGCATTTTCAGTTCTTCTATGCAATACTTGGTCAGTTCTAGAAATGCATAGGTTGTATGATGCAAAGCATTGAAGTTTTCCTTTGTTAATTTGCCATTTCTTCCAGAAATGCTATTCCAAGATTCTAACCAGTCACTTCTGATTGTACGAATCCAAACATCAGATAATTCTTTATCTTTAGTTAAAGAAAATACATGTATTTTAGGCCGTTTTTATAATTCCCTTTGCAATTTGGTACAATGCATCTATAAGGCATTGTTTTTGTTTTAAATTAATTCAATATTTAAAAGAAAATATTAATAAGTAATTTAAAAATGCCGCCGTAAAAAATCTGCTACATAAAACAAACGACATGCTTCTTGAAAGTCGGACTCAATGTGATGACGTCACATTTCTCCGTAACCCAACGAAGAAGGCCTTCTATAACGGTGGTCACGATGTGGTACACTTTTCGTTTCTTGTGTGTGTTCTTTCGTAATTGTTGTCTTGTCTGAATGAGTATTGTTGTACGTGCGGTTAATCAAAGCCTTGCTTTTTAATTCATTCAACTCCCGCATTGGTTTCGTTCAGTTAACTGATATTTCTGTAACAATTAATATTAAGAACCCCATTTTATTTAGTTTCACACACACACACACACACACACACACACACACACACATATATATATATAAATATATATATATACAGTGTAACCCGGAACCGGATAAGAAGTATCTTATATCCGGGTTTCTCTTATATCCGGGTTTGGTCTATTATATATACATTGACACAGGCTCTAATTTGGGACCAGATTAAATCTCTCTTATATCCGGGTTTCTCTTATATCCGGGTTACACTGTATATATATATATATATATATATATATATATATATATATATATATATATATATAGTATTATGCATATTGTAAATATCCATTGGGGTTTTCATTTTTAAGATTCTAATTCTATTCTCCACCTCCAACAGACAAATTGTACAAATGTAGATTAGTTACGACTTCATAGTAAATTTGAGGTATTATATTAGTTGCAATAAGAATGGTTATTAAGAATGTGATATTTTGGTTCAAGGAATATTGTATCGTTTGTTTGGATCAGTGATTGTGGTTAGCTACATTTACGATAAGACAGATCTCTACTTGTTGACCTTGTGCCACAATTTTTGTATTTTTTACAAAAATAAATATTAGTCCGTTGGAGACAGGTGAATGCCTAACTGACACCACAGCGAATAGTCTAAGGCATAATATGATAACATAATAATATGATAACACATAACTCACCTAACCCTTTTGTTCTATCAAACAAGTTGGTTATCTAAATTATGTGCTGTTTCCACTATCCCTCTCGTTTTCATAATGTCCAAATTTTCTAAGCCATCTTTCCTCATTATGTGCCCTAGAATGTTCAGCTATCTCTTCTCGATGTTAAGTATAAGCTTCCTTTTCTTTTCGTTTTCTATAAGACTTTGTCATTGCTCACATGTTCAGTTCATGGTATTCTCAGCATCCTCCTGTAGATTCACATTTTTGTTCATCTGTGATTGTCCAGCATTCACTACCATATAGGCGGACCGTTATTAAAAAACAGTTCCGCACACTTTTCTTTGTAACGAGATTTTCCGGTTTCTTTATACTTTTCCTAGCTTTTGGAAGGTATCTTCCGCTATCCCAATGCGTCTTCAAATTTCGGTCTCGCTTTTTCCATCTTCTGTTAAAACACTTCCTAGATATTTAAATTTTTATATTTGCTTAATTTTGACATCTCCAATTTGTTATTCGTATGGAGGGCTCCTTTTTTTATTTCTGATTACCATACAATTCAGTCTTCTTAGATAGATAGATAGATAGATAGATAGATAGATAGATAGATAGATAGATATAAAGAAATTGAGCTTTTGGAAGGTATCTTCTGCTATCCTAATTTGCCTTTGGATATCGGTGTCTCATTTTCTGTCCTCTGTTAAAATACTTTCTAGATACTTAAATTTTTGCATTTGCTTAATGTTGACATCTCCAATTTGTAATTTGTATGTTGGGTTGCTCTTTTTTTTTTATTACCATAGATTCAGTTTTCTTCCAATTAGTGTTTACTCCTTTCTTCTCGCTTTCTTTTATTACCTTGGCTAATAGTTCCTGGATTTTCTTTTCTGTGGCTGCTACATTTTCGATTAAAATCTGTCGTGATCTCAGTTTTTAATCATTCTATGCTCTCGAATTGATCATACAACCGTGGAAAATGATTTTTTTAAATTTTTTACAAAGAACAAATATTACCACATTCGATTTATCAAGGAGGTGACATGTTGATAATATCGGAATCAATTGATGACAACGTTAGAAAATAACAGTAAACCTTGCCACTAGTTGATCTAAGTTTTTTTTAGGGCAACAGGGTTAGCAAATCAGAAGAGAAGCCGTACCAATGCCGAATGACAAGACATCGTGTCCGAGGGATTGGACGTACTGGCTGTATTCAAAACTGCTTATGTAATCTCTTTCAGAAACTGTAACTAAGCAGAGGTGCGTTATAAACCACATGTTGACTCTGTGGGTATTGAACAAACACATATATGCCTGAGTAGGCACCTGCAAAGATTACCCAGCCAACCGAGCAGACAGGTCTGCTCAAATGAACACTACACCAATTTGCACAAATATATCTGATGCTAAATCAAAGCAACATACAGATTGCTTTGGGTCCTTCCCCAATTTTTATTTTTTTTTGTTTTAATGCTTTTTTTTTTTTTTACTAAAGTTCACCCAGTACGAAAGTCGACTATTGCCAGGTGTGTCTAGTTGTTTTGTTAAACCTATTGATTCCTGAAATGTACATATGTAATTTTTTCTACGTACTGTGGCATTTCAGAATGCGGTCAGTCATGGCTCTTCCCAATTTCCTCTCTTTTATCTCGCCAAACATTTACAAAAGGTAGATTATTTCCCGCTTTTCTATCTACCGCTTACATCCGACATTTCCTGGGAAATTTATAAAACCCTTTCAATCCTTACTCTCACTCCTGCCTATCATTTATAAAAAAAACATTGAATCAATTAATATCACCCTATTTACCTTACAAATACAGCATAAACTCTACAGATTTGTTTTTCATGTGCCATGTGTCCTCACGAGGTGTACGGTTATGGCTCTCCACAATTTTACGTTATTTGGAGGTCATATGAAAGTCTAATTTTTGTCATTTCTCCTGTTCTGCTAATTATTTACACAAACTGCTTATGTAGGTTATACACTACTTTCGACTCCCTCTCTATCCTTCAATATGTCCTGAGAGTGTCAAATTCTCTAAGTCTTATTTCCTTATTATGCGCCCTTGAAATTTCAATTCACTCTTTCTGATTCTATGTATGAGTGGCTTTTTTGTTTCAAATTTCCCTAAATTTCTTGTTACTCTTTTGTCTTCGGATTTCGGTGCCACATGATCTGTTCTCTGTTAAAAGCCTATCTAGACATTTAGAATGTCTAGATAGGCTTTTGATCTAACTGTAAGTTCTATGTTAATAGTTTCTTCTATTGCATTTCTCGCTTGTGGAACTCTCTTCCAGGTTCTTGCTTCCCAGTCAACTTCAAAAGTTTAACTGCAATATCAATCGTTGTCTTGTCTTCTTAATTCTTGTTCTTCTATTATTCTCTCTTCTTAAGAGTATTTTTCTCCTATTCTCTAAGACTCGGCAAACTCTTGCGTCCTAGTGGCTTTATTGCCTTGTTTGCGGGTGAAATGATTAAAGTACACTGTAATATTTTCACCTTCAAAAACTGGTGGCGTTTCGTATTCATAATATTTCTGCATGGAGATAGTTAAAATGTTGGCAAATATTTATTATATAAATATTGCCCCAATACAAAGCCAAAGACACACTCAAGGCAGAGTGTAATTGAACAAGGTATTTGATATGAAAGTTAGATGGAGAAGTAAAATGTGGGCATTATTATGTTATGACCGATAGATAATTAGTGCAATTAGAACGAAAGTCAATAAGTATGTGATGTTCAGAGAAACATCCTCGTAAGATTCTATTCCATAAAGCTGTGGTTTTTGGGAGCGTTCGGATTAGAACGACCTTCCTATTAAGGCATTACACGTAGAGAATAGGGTTGATTCAACACTGTGGACGTAGTAAGGTATTTTATTTTCACTGTAAATGTATGATATGGTGGACTAAAGTGGCGATAGAACAGTTAAATGGAAAGCATTTGTAAAGTTAGAAAATTATTCATCACCCACAAGGCCGCGTAATCGGCTTTGAACTCATTTAAGGCAGGGAAGTGAGGATTGATTTTATATTGATTCATTCATTTTCTACAGTTTATCAACCCTTTGTAGATGATTTAAAACTAGAAAATAATTCTAGATTGCAAGAATTTTCTTTTGAGATATTAATGGTTTAGTTATACAAGTCTTACTAATTAACCCTTAGGTGGAGGAGAAGTGGGAGATTCATAACTTTCTCAAGGATATTTAAGTGAAAGTAAATATAAGGAACTCAACGGGTGTTGGAACTCGGCTTCCAGATTAACAATTCCGAACCGTTATCCATTACACTACCTGCACGCCCAAGCTTACAGCACCTGGTATTCAGCCATCTAGGTACCGACTAGGCTCGACGTTGCTTAACTTCTATTGACTCTGGGAAAAGGGGTTTGATGCTTTCACAACAAACAAAATAACGTTGCTGAAATGTTTCTGTATCGTTATATAGAGTTTGCAAAAACTTATTTTTTGTGGAGTCCCTCAACATGTCCGCAACTCTACCTTGTTGCAAATATGTCGCCTTGTAACGTTAATCTAACAGAACATGGATAAAAAATTCAGGAAAAATATTAAAACATACCTTCATCATCCAAAAGAGTTAATCTCAAGTGAAAATAAATACAAGAAGATTTTTTTCGTATCTTCCATGCATACAGTTAAGCTAAGAAAAAAAGTATTCTGATCTTATTTGACCAATGTAGAAAATTTATGTTACAATACTTTATCATAAAGTTTTGAGAACGTTGGAGGTGAGAGGTCAGGAAAATAGTTAATTGCAGGGCTTTTGACAACATTAGTGATGGGAAGTCAGTTTGAGGACAGGAAAACAGTTGATTGCAGAGCGTTTGCCAACGTTAGGGATAAACGGTCTGTTAGGGGTCAGGAAATAGTCAAATGCAGTGCGTTTACAATATTAGGTAAAAGTGGTCTGTATGAGCCCAATAAAATATTTAATTGCAATGTTCCAGTAAATCGCCACAACGTTACGTAACCCCAAAACCAAAATAAACGTGTCTCTAACTTTAGCAAGTGCCTTCTGTCTTAGCCGGATTCTTGATCAGTACAAAGATCTGACCATTTTCCAAACATCTTTTGCGATAGGTCGTATATGTAATTTCCACTTGAGGTCGTTATACCTGAGTTATGTCGTTGGGTTTACAAACAGTAGTTATGACTGTGAATGTGGCACAATTTCCTCACAGATGAAGAAGAGACTTGAATCAGCAGAAATATGGTTCTACAGAAGGATGCTGAGAATATCATAGACCGAACATGCGAGCAACGAAGTGAAAATGGATAAAACAAGGACACTTATATTTAACATCAGGAAGAGACAGTGGGAATTTGTAGGACTCGTATTCAGGAAAGAGGGCTTGGAAAATGTGATATTCACAGCAAAGACTGAAGCTAGGAGGGAAAGAGGAAAACAAAACCCTACTTGTTGAGCCTGAGTGAGTGGATGGGATAGCGAGGTTTGGGTGAGGTAGCAAAAAGACAAAATTTATTAAGAGCTACAAAGGAGAGAAAATTGCGGAGAGCCTTGTTCTCCAATGAGCTGAAAGGAGATGTCACAGAGAAGAAGAAGAAGAGGAGAAGAAGAGTGTGAATTTAAATAAGATTTGCGAGACTCATTTGGATGTCAACGTGTCGAAAGCCGACGGATACGTATTTACATGTAGATAGTTTGTGTTCTGAAAACAGGCCAGATGTCATGCCGACTTTACGAATGATACTTTTGAGTCAATGAAACAGAGACACCTGTTTCCTCTTCCGTTGTCGATGGGAGATTGCATGGGAAATAGAAACAAACAACAGGCGTTATGCAATTCGGAAATCTGCAGGAAGATGCTGAATAGCGAAGAGAGTCTATTAACGAACAACGTGTGTGAATTAAATGAGCATTTTATTTATTAAAAAGCGAGCACACACACACAAACTCTCATGCGCGCGCATATACACACACAGGCGCGTACACACACACGTACACACGCGCGGGCACACACGCAAATGTCTCTATGTACAATCACGCATTCAATTTTTCATTATGGATAGCGTCCTCGGCTTTATCTCGTATCCAAAAATTGAATTTATCCTTCTCTTTGTGATGATGGCGTTGATGACTGAGTAGACCAATTCTTGCATGGAATGACCGATGGCATTGACTGGATTGTAATGTTGGTGTAGGCCGAGGTTGATTTTTTCAAGCCTTACTCTCTTTTCGTTTGTCTTCTTTTTCTCTTCTCTTGGCTTCGAACGTTTTGACTTCAATGCTGATGGAACACCGCTTGGTGATATGGTCTTGTATTTCAAACGACGTAGGCTGAAGGGTTTCAGTGTTGTTTTCTGTTAGTCCTTGTATCTTTTTCTGTTGGTCCTTGTATCTTGTGTTGATTTCTGTTAGTCCTTGTATCTTGTAGTTTTCTGTTAGTCCTTGTCTAGTTGCTTTCTGTGTTATTTTCTGTTAGTCCTTGTAACTTGTTGTTTTCTGTTATTCCTTATCTAGTGGCTTTCTGTGTTGGTTTCTGTTAGTCCTTGTATCTTGTTGTTTTCTGTTAGTCCTTGTCTAGTGGCTGTCTGTGTTGTTTTCTGTTAGTACTTGTATCTTGTTGTTTCCTGTTAGTCCTTATATATTGTTTTTTTTTCTATTAATCCTTGTATCTTCTTGTTTTCTGTTAGTCCTTGTCTAGTGGCTTTCTGTGTTGTTTTTCTGTTAGTCCTTGTATCTTGTTGTTTTCTGTTAGTCCTTGTCTAATGGCTTTCTGTGTTGTTTTCTGTTAGTCCTTGTATCTTGTTGTTTTCTGTTAGTCCTTGTATCTTGTTGTTTTCTGTTAGTCCTTGTCTAATGGCTTTCTGTGTTGTTTTCTGTTAGTCCTTGTATCTTGTTGTTTTCTGTTAGACCTAGTATCTTGTTGTTTTCTGTTAGTCCTTGTCTAGTGGCCTTCTGTGTTGTTTTCTGTTAGTCATTGTATCTTGTTGTTTTCTGTTAGTCCTTGTATCTTGTTGTTTTCTGTTAGTCATTGTATCTTGTTGTTTTCTGTTAGTCCTTGTATCTTCTTGTTTTCTATTAGCTAGAGGCTTTCTGTGTTGGTTTCTGTTAGTCCTTGTATCTTGTTGTTTTCTATTAGTCCTTGTCTAGTGGCTTTCTGTGTTGTTTTCTGTTAGTCCTTGTATCTTGTTGTTTTCTGTTAGTCCTTGTCTAGTTGATTTCTGTGTTGTTTTCTCTTAGTGCTTGTATCTTGTTGTTTTCTGTTAGTTCTTATATATTGTTGTTTTCTATTAATCCTTGTATCTTCTTGTTTTCTGTTAGTCCTTGTCTAGTGGCTTTCTGTGTTGTTTTTCTGTTAGTCCTTGTATCTTGTTGTTTTCTGTTAGTCCTGGTATCTTGCTGTTTTCTGTTAGTCCTTGTATCTTGTTGTTTTATTTTAGTCCTTGTATCTTGTTTTCTGTTAGTCCTTGTATCTTGTTGTTTTCTGTTAGTTCTTATCTAGTGGCTTTCTGTGTTGTTTTCTGTTAGTCCTTGTATCTTGTTGTTTTCCGTTAGTCCTTGTCTAGTGGACTTCTGTGTTGTTTTCTGTTAGTCATTGTATCTTGTTTTCTGTTAGTCCTTGTATCTTGTTGTTTTCTGTTAGTCCTTGTATCTTGTTGTTTTCTATTAGTCCTTGTCTAGTGGCTTTCTGTATTGTTTTCTGTTAGTCCGTGTATCATGTTGTTTTCTGTTAGTCCTTGTCTAATAGCTTTCTGTGTCTTTTTCTGTTAGTCCTTGTATCTTGTTGTTTTCTGTTAGTCCTTGTCTAATGGCTTTCTGTGTTGTTTTCTGTTAGTCCTTGTATCTTGTTGTTTTCTGTTAGTCCTTGTATCTTATTGTTTTCTGTTAGTCCTTGTCTAGGGGCATTTTCTGTTGTTTTCTGTTCGTCCTTGTATCTTGTTGTTTTCTGTTAGTCCTTGTATCTTGTATCTTATGCATATATGTACTATTTATATACATACGAATTTAAGTTTCCGGATCTGTGAATAAATTTGTTAGATTAGGTGACATTGGTTAAATATAAACACTTCTGGAGTCATTTAACGTCGAATATGAGATATACTGGGCAAATAGTCATATAATCCATTACGTAAAATGAAAATCAAATTTATTCTTAAGTCCAAATGTCGGCAGATACTTAGATTATACTTGGGTCTATAGCGAGACACATGTCACATTTAGTGATTAAACAGCTTGGTTTTACATTGTATATTAATTTAAACGTTCTTTGGGAGATTGTATCACAGACAGAAAAGTAAATATATATGCTAGTTTCACGACGACAACATTATCAAGAAGGTTTATTTAGACATGTCGGATTCAAGTTCTGCTGCACAACATTTAAAAACATTTCTGTCCACATTAACGTTTTAGGGAAATATTAATTGATAACACAAGTATACTCCATCATGAAAAAAAATTCAAATTCCGGAAGCAATCTATATAAAAAAACGCAATCTTATTGCGGACTGAAATAAGATACCACTGAATAAGTGGTATCTTATTGCATTGAATAAGTTCAATTTTCGGTTAGACTTTAGCCATAAACACACAGCTCCCTGTTTACAGAAAACCCCACTAACATTTTGCTCTTTGCAAGTAAAGTTTACCGATCACCTCGATCCGGCTATTTCAAAGTAAGTTTCCCTCTGATGGGTTGCTACTTCGCATAAAGGTTACTAAGTTATACCTTTCTGAGAAGACGTCGTATGTCATTTTCTCATGACTGAACCGATTGTAGTGTTGCGTACACGACCTCGTTCTGGGGAGGTCTTGGGCGACGCGCCAAGTAAGTACAATTTTGCATCGCACACTCGTTCTGAGGGTCTCTTTGTTGACGGGGTCGATTCCATAATACAAATATTGCTTTCATCTTTCTCCCTCGTCTTCTCTCGGCCATGTTTCGAAATATTTTTTGGGTTCGGAGATAAAAGACAAAGCGAACTTGAAAACTTATCTATTTTATTAACACGTCGACGTGTACATCTTCTAACTAGCCAGTGGGGTTTCTATCCACCCCACTGGGAAATAGTTGCCATACATGAAAATAATGCGTCTGAATTCTTCGACATGTAAAACTTACTCTTTGAAAACACTTTTCATCTCTCTAACATTCCCACGTTCGGCTCAGCCAATCAAACTCGACATTACTATTTAGTCTATCATCAGACCTTAAAGGTCAGCCTCAGAAGGTCTGAGCCAAAATACACAGCCACTAAAAAATAATACTCAGAAACTATTATTTAACAGTAAGGGAGACCTGAACAACGTTGTTGTTGCCAGCCCCCGCCAACCAGATCTATTTTGTGCCTCACGAAACAGAGTCTGAATGTCCATCCTGGTCTATTCGTTGATGTTGTCCATCAAGCTTTTGAACTGCGCCGTTCTACGTCTACCTACCTCCAAGGAACCTTGAAGGACCGACTTGGGTATAGTATTGTTGTGTATGACATGTCCAAGCAGCAACAGCCTTCTCCTCTTTACTGTTTACGCCAATATGGTCTCCTGGGGGTTCTGTCAGTTTTGTTACTTGGTTCTGTACAAAGTAATTTGTCTTGTTTTCTCTCCAGGAAATCCCAAGAAGGCATCTGAAGAATTTCGTTTCAATTGTTTGAACTCTCTTGGTGGTTTCTGCTATCAAAGTCCAGCTTTCACATCCATAAAGCAGTATAGACACTAGGGACTTGTAGAGCTTCGTCTTGGTTGGAAAGCTGATGTTTTTGCGCTTCCAAATCTTCTAAAGTTTTGCCATTGCCGATGTTGCCATAGCCAGTCCAGCCTCGATCTCTGTTGTAGTGCGTTCATCTTTGATGAGTAAGATATACGTTTCTGAGAAGGCGCCATATATACATGTAATTATATGGGAAAATTGCCTATATGTCATTAATAATAATAATAATAATAATAATAATGATAATAATAATAATAATAATAATAATAATAATAATGGCTATTAGTTTTGTTCTCTCTCACGCACACATGTCTATCAGAGCGTATCGCTAATCACTGTTACAGACGCCTGCTCAGACACATAAGTGTTTGCTCAACACCCATCGAGGCCACCTGTGGTTCATACTGCAACTATTCTGAGCGGACTTTACTTACAGGTCATGTCAGAGAGTGCATAAACTGGCATGATCAGCAGTTTAAACAGAACTTCTTTTTCTTCTTCCTTTACAAGTCTTCGTCCCGTTATTTTTATCTTCCAAAAAGATTTTCCTTCAATTCGGCTTTCTTCGTTTCTTCTTCTAATTTTACTTTTTTATCACCTTCTTCTTCTTTCTTTTTCTTTTTCTTTTCTTTCTTTCCTCTTCTTCCTTATCTTCTTTTCCTTCTCCTTGAACTACTCTTCATCTCTTTCTCACACCTCAGTCACGATGACTTCTCATTTAGTGTCAACTCGACTTGACTTCTGCACAGTTCCGTATCTTCAAATTCACTGACAAGGGTTGGTTCTATTAGTTCTATTCGTTACATGATATCCAAAAACCTTCCACAGAACAGCACGCTGAGGTCGCCTCCACAGGACGATAGCATCAATGTTATTTTTCTGACGACAACAGCGAGATCTGAATATGCATCTTACGGTCGAAAAGAGAACATTTGAATCACTCAGGCGCGAGTCCCTATTTAATAATGCATAACAGCTCATCGATCTATTATGTTTTAAAATTTATTATATTTTAAAAGGAGGCATCAGAGATTACAATAATATGAATATTCGTTTTCTTCTATGTTCCACTTCTCTTCAAAGCATAGGTGCTCATGGCTCTCCACAACTCCCTATGTGGCTCTTATCAGTTTTTCTGATTTTACTAATGCTCCCTCCCACGTTTTTCCATTTATTCACATAAGTACATCAGGTTTCTGGCTCGGTGCCTACCTCAATATGCCTCATGAGGAACAAGTTTTCCAAGCTCTTCTTCCTCATTATGTATCCCTGGAATTTAAACTTTCGTTTCCTGATTCTGAGTACAAGAGTTCTTTCTGTTATCATTTTCTTTAAGACTTCCTTATTGCTTACGCGTTCCTTCCATGGAATTTTGATACGTTATGTATAAAGGGAAGCACACAGCAAATGTTACCAAATATTATTTGACATTTAGGGGTGCCAGTAAGCAGAAACACACCCACTTTCTTCCGCAAGATTCCGACAGCATTTTGCAAGTAACCGATTGCCGATAACTTAGTTCTGGATATGATTTACGAGCTTTTCAATAAAAGGGAAAATATGTTGACTGATTTATTCGTTTGCTTTCAACGTCAATGTTTCTCTTTGAATATGTTGATTTTATCTTTTCTTTTTTTCCCGCCCCCAGAAGTTTACTCCGGGTAAATCAATCTTTACCCACTTTCTTTTCAGTTTCTCCCACCAATTTATTTTTTTCTATATAATTTTTCTTTTAGAAGAACGCATTCACTGTCTACAGCTTCATCTCTTCTGCAGTACATCTTCTTTCTTTTAATTCAGATTCCTTTAACACACTAATTCTCCTTCTTCTTCTTCCCTTGTGTTTTTCTTCTTTTTCGATGATGAAAATAGAGGCACGAAGACTAGAAGAGAAGGAGAGAAGGAAAAGAAAAATAGAAGAATTTATGAGAAAATTATATTTCAAAGACAGAAACGAAAGGTGAAAAATTTAGAACAAAAGATGATGAATCTTGCTATTATGTAAATGTAGAACGAAGAAAAATTCCTGTTGAAATATAGAGAAAAACGTTTAAAGAAATGTCGAAAGAAGAAGAAGAAGAAGAAGAAGAAGAAGAAGAAGAAGAAGAAGAAGAAGAAGAAGAAGAAGAAAACAAAATACGAGGAAAATCTTTTTGGAACATGAAATGAATCGGACGAAGACTTGTACATGATGAACGAAAAGAAGAAAAACATAAGGGAAGAAGAAGAAGAAGAAGAAGAAGAAGAAGAAGAAGAAGAAGAAGAAGAAGAAGAAGAAGAAGAAGAAGAAGAAGAAGAAAGAAAGAAAGAAAGAAAGAAAAAAAGAAAGAAAAAAGAAGGAATATTATTCGGAAGATGAAAATAACAGGATGAAGTCTTGTACAAGAAAAAGGAAATGAAGATAAAGTAAAAACAGAAATAAGAAGCAAAATAATGGGAAAATCATTTTAGAAGATTAGAAGAAAGGGACGATGTCGAGTACTAGAAGAATTAGAAGAAGAACGAGAGAAAAAGAAAGAAACAAGAAGAAGAAGAAGAAGAAGAAGAAGAAGAAGAAGAAGAAGAAGTAGAAGAAGATGAGAATAAACGAAGAAAGCGAAATAGTAGGAACATTTATTTGGTAGATGAAAGGAAATGAACGAACATTAGTACAAGAAGAAGCAAAAGAAAGAAACAAACAAACAAATAAAGAAAGCGAGAAAGAAAGAAAGAAAGAAAGAAGAAAAATGAAGAAAGCAAGATAGTAGGAAAATATTTTTGGAAGATGGAAAAAGGGACGAACTCTAGTACGAGAAGAAGAAGCAGAAAGCAAAACACTAGGGGATTGTTTTTGAAACATAGAAAGAAAAGGACGAAGACAAGTACAAGAAGAACGGAAGAAGAAGAAAAAGAAGAAAAGAAAAATACTACTAGTTTTCTTTCTTCATTTCTTTTTCTTCTTCTTCTTCTTATACCTCCTCCTCCTTCTCTTCTTCTTCATCTTCTTCTTTATATTATTATTTTTTATATTGTTTCTTTGTTTCTTCTAAGAATTTCTGTCTATTTCTTTGTCATTTTTCTTCTTCTTGTCCTAGTCTTTGTCCCTTTCTTTTCATCTTCCAAAAAGATGTTTTTTTACAATTTTTTCTTTCTTCGTTCTTCTTCTTTTAATTTATTTTTCTTCTTTCTTTCTTTCTTTCTTTCTTTCTTTTCTTTCTTTATTTTTCTTTCTTTCTTTCTTTCTTTCTTTCTTTCTTTCTTTCTTTCTTTCTTTCTTTCTTCCACTTCTTCTTCTTGTACACTCCATCCTCCATTATGTTTATCTTCAAACACAATTTTATGCGTTCAGTTTCTTCTTTCCTAGTTTCCTTCTTTTCGGACTTACTCCTTTTCCTAATTTCCACTTTTCTTCTTCTCCTTCATCTTGTTGTTGTTGTTGTTGTTGTTGTTGTTGTTCTTCTTCTTCTTCTTCTTCTTCTTCTTCTTCTTCTTCTTCTTCTTCTTCTTCTTCTTCCAATACTACTGCTTCTCGTACTGTAACTACTACTCCTACTACGACTCTTACTACTACTAATAATAATGATTATTCTAATATTTGTCTTTCTGCTTTCTTCTACAAAATCTGATTTCTTTTGCTTTTTCTTCTTCCGATTTCCTCTTTACTTTTCTTTTCTGCTTCTTCATGTTCCTCCTTTATACGATCTTATTTCCTAATAATTTTTCACCTTATATTTTCTTCTTCAAAAAACGATTTTCATTTCATGCTTGTCTGTTTTTTTTGTTTTTATTCCTTCCAGTGCATTTTCATAGTTTTCTCTTTCCACTGACATATCGACTAATTTCCTTTTTTTCTTTCAATTTCTTGATGCATTTAGCCTCCAAAATCAAAACATCTCTTTTAATTGTTTCAACGAACCCTTTCTGCTTACATCAGAATGACTGATGCTAACCTTCTCGGACTAGCATTTCCCGCTGAGATGAAGTGGAAAGAGTATATTGAATCAATTACTAGGACTGACACGAGATAAGTTATTTCACTATTTATAAGTCTGCCATTTATCCTTGCTTTGAATATTGCTACCACATCTGATCTTGTGCTGATGCTACATATTTAGAGATCTTGATAAAATCCAAAGAAGAATCTGCAATGTTATTCGTCCTTTTTTGGCATCTTGGTTTCAGTTGCTTTCCCACCGCCGTAACGTAACTTATATTTTTCTCTAGATATTTTCATGGCAATTGTTCTGGTTAACTTTCTTACATGGTACCTAGACTTTGTTAATTTAAGCGCAGTATCAGATTGGTAGATAGGTCTCGTCATTTTACACTTGAAATGGCTAAAGGTAACTGTTTCTTCTGTCGTACTCCTCGCTTGATGAACTCTCTGCCGTCAATTTGTTTAACAGACAAATTTTGATCTTCTAAAATTTACATGTAATGTCAGTCGTTATCTTCTGTCTTGTTCCTGATTTTTTTCTCTCTCGCCTTAATAGTGTTTTTCCTTCTCATATTCTCGAACATTCATTAGCCTCTTGCATCTTAGTGTCTTTATTGTCTTTGAGTCTGTACTACTTGTGGTGAAATGATTAATAAATATTCTTCATGCTTTCTTTTTTAATCTGAACCGTTTGATACAAGCTCATCCTGGTTTTACACTTCAAATATGGTTTCTTACAAATTATCAGGTTATAGGGAATAATAAAATAATAAAAATTAAAAACAAAAAATAATAATGAAATATGTTAATTTTAATTAAATTCTTCGATAACATCTTTTTTTCTTTCACATTTGCAGGAATACTATCTGCATAATTTGGACAAAACTATGGCAGAAGATAATTTAAAAGAAAAAAAACTGTAAGATGACACCATCAATCAATTGATTGTCGTAATGGTTCTTCCTCTTTCCCCGCTGCTTGCGGCGATATCATGTTCAGATACCGGTTCTAGTCTAATCACGTAGGTTAAGCAAAGTCAAACTTGGTCAATACCTGGAACGGTGACCGCTTGAAATTACCATATGCTTACCTTCGATAGTCTTTGGTAGTGTCAAATTCTCCAAGTCTACTTTCCTCATTATGTTCCCTTGAAATTCCATTTGACTTTTTCTGATCCTATGTGTTCTTTTTTGCTTACATTTTCCCTAAAGGTTTCTCGTTACTCTTTACAAGGAAACTTTTGCCTTCGGATTTCGGTGCCATATATTCCATCCTCTGTTAAAAGATTATCTAGATATTTAGAATGTGGTACTTGTTTGATTCTGACATCTCTACTTCGTATTTGGCATCTTGATCGGTCCCTTTAAAAAAAGGGTTTCTTATCAGTTTTTTTTTATCTACGAAACAAAGGGTACTTAATATTTCCCGTTTAAGTACTGATGCTGTTTTGTGTTCATGCCATTTTCCTGCAAGGAGGAGGTTAAAATATTGGCATATATATATATATTACCTTAATGTTCCCCAAATAGGCGGCCCAAGAGCAACTCAAGGTAAAGTCTGACTGAACGAGGTATCTGATATAAATGTTAGATGGATAAGACACGGGAATTATTATGTTATGTCCGATAGATAATGAGTGCTTCTAAACTGTAAGATATTAAGAATGTAGTGTTCGGCGAAGCATCCTCGTAGAAGCCTGTTCCATAAAGTGATGGTTCTTGGGAAATGGCGTAGCCTATGAGGTTATATTGGAAAGATAACCCTTAACATTAGATGTTAAGGTGTCAATAATAATTCTTCTTTTTTTACAAATCAACATTGCATAAATAATTTTTTGAGATTTTTACGAATACGATAACTACTATTTAAATCATAACTAGGGGGTGAATTCCTACCTTTCCAAAGACCGGAAAGATTTTAACGAACCCGACTGTAATTTGAACTCGGCCCTTTAATTTCTCATTCCTAGACCCTATTTCTTGTATAAAGAATGTATTTGATACTGATTTTCTAAGCGTAGTTTAGATGTTGCGCAAAGCCGAAAGTATGGGACAGTCAGTTGTTCTAGAAAGACAAGCTCGCTAACCATTACACTACGTCGAGGTGCCCAATAACCTATTATATGATTTATTTAAAAAAAGTAAAAGTAGAGACTCTATGTCATGTTGTCTTGATATATTTTCCCTTCGACTTCAAACCGAAAAACTGCTCTGGTTTGAATACAGATTATGATGGCGTTCCATTTGGCGGGAATTATTCATTCATAAGGATTTAAGAAAAATGTGTGACAGGCATTACCTCGTAGAAATTGTTTGTTTGTTTGTTTGACGTAGCCACTGACCGGTTCGATTTTTATAAATATTGTTTTCTTTTATGTAGCTCTATACAACATTTGCCCCGATGAAGGTAATCTACGAAGATAAAACTATAAATATATTTAGAATTTTCATATTACGAGGTGCATGCAACTAATCTTAAGAGTAATAGATAGGATTATAAAATGAGGGCCTTAAGCGCACGGCCAATACGAACCCTAACTCCAGGAAAGAAAATAAACAAAACCAGATTAGGAATACCTGACTAGATATTAAAAACTTTGCTGGTCGTTTTGGGAGATTGTTGTCTTATAGCTTGAAGTAAATGTCGTAATTGAATTCATATAAGAATAATAACAAAAATAATGACGCTTTTGAACCACAATATACTAATGCTATAAAACGTCAAAGATTAATGATTTCGTTCAAAACATCAATAATAAATTATTCTATGAACAGTAGATAAACATAGCTCTGTTGCCTCAAGCCTCCTCTTCAACAGTCAAGGAATTTTTCCAATATTACATTTCAATAGCTGTTCAACAGAGTTCTGTTAAAAGATCTCTCAGATATACTTCCGTAATTGTTTGATTTTGACACTTTCCTACTTGCTTGATTTTGAAATTTCTGTACTTGTTTGATTTTGACACTTTTCTAATTGCTTGATTTTGACACTTCTCTACTTGCTTGATTTTGATATTTCTGTACTTGTTTGATTTTTAAACTTATCTACTAGCTTAATTTTGACACTTCTGTACTTGTTTGATTTTGACACTTCTCTACTTGCTTGATTTTGACGTTTCTGTACTTGTTTTTTATTACACTTTTCTACATGCTTAATTTTGACATTTCTGTACTTGCTTGATTTAGACACTTCCATACTTGTTCGATTTTGATATTTCTGCACTTGTTTGATTTTGTTACTTCTTTCCTCACTTGATTTTGACTGTTCCGTATTTATTTAATTTTGATACTTCCATATTCATTTGATTTTAATAATTCTGGACTTGTTTGATTACGACACTTCCGTACCTGTTTCATTTTGACATCTCCAATTTGTTGTTCGTATCTTGGGCTATTTAATATAGATAGATAATTATAATCTTAATAACATCGGAGAATATTGCGTTGATGGGAATCTCAGAAAAGTGACTGAATGAACACGTTGCCACGTTAGGCAATTTTCAACTGTTGTAATCTTAAGTCACACCGGTTCGAGCACTTTCACTAACCTATATTTTCCTGTTTGTTCCAGAATAAGTTAAGCAAAATCTGTGAATAGATCAATAATTCTGTAGCCTAATGGTGAAAAACACTTTTTTGCATATATTTTTCAACATAATATCATTGCTGGTAATTATATACACAATCCGGTGGACAATATCAATTTCATAGATATAAAATTATACAGTGATATTTTCAGATCAAAATGCAAACAATAATTCCGTATCAGTTTACAGACTTAATTCACCACTTTTATATGTATGTACATACATACATTCGTATGCATAATGATTGAAAAATATTTATGTTACACATTTGATATGCATCTTTCTTTGCCAATGTACATAACTAAAATTTGCCTCCTAATTCTGTCGAGAAATTCCCATTGATATCAGCCATGAAGTATGTCTAGTTTTTCGATATTATTTGCTATCGTGAGACTAATAAATACAATGAAATCTACAGTAAAATTGCTTTTATAACATCTTGGGATGAATGTCCATCATCTAATTTCTGGTTCAAATGTCAATATGTTGGGTCAGATAGAGTTATTCACAGGCGTGGTTATTTATAGATAAACATATCTAATTTTGACACGAGTTTGCAATTATTGAACCAACTGTGAATATGGAACGTTCAATGAATGGTTTTCAAAGCGTGTTTTCTAAGAAATTTCTGACAAGTGTTGATTGCAACATCTTTTTGTACAGGCATCAGAGAACACGGTTCAACTCTATATCATTAGTACACCGTTTCGAGGTTTTTTTTTCGAAAGCAGGGAGGTGCTGAAAAAGTCTTAGGTTTGACCAACATCCCAAAATCAGGATTTCAATTACAAATCAACAGAATACTTTTTTGAGAACTAGGTCGGATTAGAATTAATTCATCTACCCTTGTAAATGAAGAAGCATATACCGAAAAATTAAAACCAATTAAAAGAGAGAAAAAAACAAAACGAGAGAATTCACACATTTTAGAAGAAAGATATAAAAATATATACAAAAATTTTAAACTGTTAAAATAAGAAAGAAAACAAGAAAAACACAAAACAAAAAATAAAAACATTTAAAAAAATGTTAGAATGCAAGTAAAATCCCAAACAGAACTGTTAAAAACTGATCAAAAACAAGGAAATTAGGAATTTAAAGAAATCAAAACAAAGATTTAAAAACAGTTAAGAAAGAACGAAATAATAAATGACTATTCAGTTAAGAAAGGAAAGAAATATCACAAAAAAAATAAACAAAATATTTTTAGATTTTAAGAAATTTCTTTGAGATAATAATTGTTTTAGTGATACAAGTTTTATTAATCAATCCATAAGTAGGGAGAGGGAGAAGATGTGGATTCGTACATTTCCTAAATGTATTTGTGTGAAAGTGAATATAAGGAATATAGCTAGAATTGATATTCGGCTCTTCTCCGATTAGCAATTCCGAGCCATTATTAATTACATTAACATTACATCCAAGCTTGCAGCATCTGATATTCCCAAGCGGTCACCCATCGACGTACTGACGTTGTTTAACTTTGATGATCGTACGGGAACTGGTGATTATACGTAATGTGGCCGAAAGCAAACAATTAAAACCGGTAGAAAGAAAGAAAAAAAACAAGGCAAATAAAATCAATAAAAAACAAAGTAAAACCCACAAAAACAATCCAATAATTAAAAATATTTTGAAAGGAAGAATAAACACAAAAGGATAAAAAGACCCCCCAGCCACAAAAAACCCTAAAAAAACAATTAAAATAAGTTACAAAAGAAAGTAAAACATAGGAAAGAAAAGCGACAATTAAAAACAGTTAACAAAAATAAACTAAGCAAGAAAACCGCAAAGGAAAAGCAAAAAAAAATAATTCCAAACTTGCATGAATGCGCTCATCTATTTGCCAAAATTCACTGTGTCTTGAATTTTCTATCATCCACCCACCGCATCAAAGTTACTTTCCAGATATGTTCTTGAGTTGCCGATCCCTATGTCAAAACTGCATTTAAAGATGGATCGGTCTTAACACAACAACGATAATATTGCTTTTTCACTACCGGAAGTAAGCTTTGACGGGAACAGTCAAACTAATGTCACCGTGCCGGAACATTGGAGATGCCGAACTTCAATTTACATGTTTTTACTCCATTCAATTGAACGTAACAAACTTAACCGGAATTTGAACTTGTCTGATATCCATATTTGCAACGGTAGCCTTGAAACTATTCGCAGATGTGATAAGAGTCAAATAAACTTAAATGCTCTTTTAAAAACTTTTGAGCGCCCCAATGCACCCTTCAACACATAGACTATACACAGCTCCATCAAATGGGATCTACCGCCAATATTGAAAATCGCTCTTCTCATTGAAGTCGTGGTTTGCGCTTTTTTCTCAACGATCTATACTAATATTGATCGCTCCATTGTTTTTGTGCCTCTGTAGCTGTCTGATTACGTTTAAAAATCTAGATTCATTGACCTAATGTTTAGACTGACGCCTCATAAAACATTCAGTTGTAACGTAGGTGAGGCAAATGGTAGTCACTCGAGGTCAACCAACAGACAAGCAGGTCATTGACCGTCAAATTAAACAATTCTTTTTCGCAGAATGAAGTAAGCTTGTATTCAAGTACAAATGTTTTGGGGACTTCACAGTCAAACGGATAAAATCAAATTCGAGTTTTGGGGTCACCCGAGTTCACAAGAACTAGATTTATTTTGCGGCCTGTATAAGTTGTACTGCAGCTCAAATTTCCCATATTTAGAGGCGAATTTAGGCAGCGAAAGTGACAGGAAAGGCGATGATGTTGGTTTCTTGACGTCAGTTATATATTCAAACTTTTTTTAGATAAAGGAAAAATGAAATATTCCGCAATACAGAAAAAGATTTTTAGAACCTTTTAAATTTAATTTAGTAACTAATTTTATTCTAAGATTTTCAGTATTAAAAATAATTAAAAATATAAATAAAAAAATGTTCGATTACTACAGATAGTAACATTTGGTCTGTGTATGAGACATTCTTGCTCCAAAGAATGATATAGTCGAAGAAAGAATCTCAAATGTGATGTAAAAAAAGGAAATTTCAACTATAAATTACAGTTGCTATTGTTCTGAATACTTTCAAAGCTGTTTAGAACTAAAATAGAACTCTGCTTATTTCTAATGTTCCTTCACACAGACTTCAACAAAAATTTCTAATGTTCTTGATGCGTGTAAGAAATCGCAAAATTTAGCAGTCGATTACACCCAGCTAGATATATGTTTCTTTCATATATCATAGAGAAAACTATCCTAACTGGATTAGGTGAAGTTAAGCAACGCCGAGGCTGGTCAGTATCTAGATGGATGACAGCTTGGGAATAGTAGGTGCTGTTAGCTTGGATGTACGGGTAGATGATGGCTAAGAATTGGAAACTGTAGAATCAAGTTCCAATTTAAGTTGGCCTTGTTCTATTCACTTACGCGCAAATACACTTGGGAAATATAAGAATCCCATTCTTCCCAGCTATGGGTTAAATAGTAGTACTTGTATCAGTAAATTATTATTATCTCAAAAACCTTTTACGATCTCAAAATATTTTCTGGCTTTCAATCACCTCTCAAAATGTTGATAAACTGTAAAAGCAAATCAGTCAATCAAACTAAACTGGGCTAGGAGAAAAAAATGACTCAATTCTTCATTGGGACAGTAAGGCTTTGCTATAGACATCCTGCTTGAAAGACATATATATCAACTGTGTAACACTACCACTCATTGCTATAAAACATAGTGTGTGATGTGGTCGCTTGTGACGGCACTAAATTCTGTTGCTGATCTTATAAAAAAACAAACACACGGACGCAAATTTGTTCAACACATCGATTGATTTCATTTTTCCGTTTGTGTGAATTGGAGAGAGAGAGAGAGAGAGAGCGAGAGAGAGAGAGAGCATTAATGGTAGTCCTAGCGTCAGGTTATTAAACTACTCTCTACAGGGGTGATATCTTATTTCCGTCCACAACCAGCCGACCCACGGGTCAGTTCGTACGTTTCACTTACAATCCCTCCCAGTTTAACTGCATCCATGAAACTCACCTGCAAACTCTGCTGTTCCTCAATTCAAGCCCAAAGCCTTTTGTGTGGTGGAACACTTCCAGTTCCTGTCCGAGAGGCTTCTAGAATCACGTAAGGTCTTCTAGAAAAGACCAGATTTCTCCCGAACCGTCTCGAATCGGAAGTTCTTTGTCATTTATTTATTTATTCAGCGGATCAGATTGCCGGCCTATTTATAACTAGCACTGGTCGATCGCATTCAACCGTGAAAGCTTGGCGTGTCATAGAGCAGAATGTGACCTTTCTCACTGAGGAGACGACTTTAAAAGCTTTTCACAGAATAACGTCTTTTGTTTGGCAACTGGCTGACCAGTTACTCCACATGTTAGTAATTTCAAGTGTTGCTAAAAATTCCTTTTTTCTTATTTTCTTAAATTATGTTTTATTTTTATTTTTAAAAGAAACTAATATAAATTTACGCTGAAATTTTTCGCATGCTATCCATTACATAAGAAGCTGGCCTCGACGTGATGCAAGGTTTCACCAAGTGAGTTCTATGCCTGTTGCTCTAGGAATTAACCCCAAACAATCTTCCAATACATACACTCAACGGAGGATAACAATCAATGCAAATAATCATCTATAGATTTAGAAAGAATATTTAAGAACATATAATCTAAATACACAAATAAAATATATTTCTTTCAGTAGCTTCCTGTTTCATTCATGCGCATACATTATCTCTCTCTCTCTCTCTCTCTCTCTCTCTCTCTCTATATATATATATATATATATATATATATATATATATATATATATATATATAAGACCCACCTTCGTACGCAAATTATTCGTGATTTGTTGTTTGCTGATGCTGCTGCTCTTGTTGTGACATCCTTTGAGGAGGCCCAACATGTACTAAATAGTTTCTCTGCTGCATGTAAAGCCTTTGGTCTTAAACTTAGTATAAAGACAACTGAAGTAGTGTCCTACTCCGAAGTAATTCTGTGGTGAGAAACAAAAACCACCAGTCTACAAATTTCTAGACAGACCATTGAAAGTAGAAGACAAACACTATGTAAAATCTTTCACCAATCTGGGTAACAAAGTCAACTACATTGGAACTTTAGATGATGAAATCATACATCGGATTGATAAGGCTATCAGTGCTTTCGGCAAACTTCGCCATCGCTTTCGGAATAAGAGGGGTATTTTTTTTTAAGCGTATCACCCCAAGCAAGGCTGGAGACCACTATCACGCAAAGGGTTAAAGAAGGGTTGGAGGAAGAGCAGGTAGGAGTGGTAAAGGAGAGGGTGTGGAGAAAGAGAAAGACAGTGGGTCGATCAAGGCAAGGGGGTTACAGAAGATTTGGAGCGAGAGCAGATAGGAATGAAAAATGAAAGCATGTGGAGAAGGGAAGTGGATAGATCAGGGCAACTGGAGATGTCGATTGACGCCACACTTAAACCGTTGGAGATTGTATTTGTCAGGGAAACAGTAATAGGGAAGGGAGTTCCATAGGCGAGATGTGCGAGACATGAAGCTATTGGAGTAGAAGAGACGTATACATCTAACAGTTTCCACGGTGTAGGGGTGGAAGCGGGATGCCAGCCTTGTGGGACGTTTAAATTCACGAGGCCTAGGGACAAGCGAAAGCAGCTCCTCGGAGCAGTTACCGTGAAATTACATGTAAAAAAGGCAGAGCGAGGCAACATCGCGTCTGTGAGAGAGCGACTAAAGACGAGATGACAGATCAGGGCCAATCACGTTGCCTATCCGTCTCTGGATCTTATCAAGAACCCTGAGGCAAGCAGCAGGGGCCCCAGACCATATATGGCAGCAATACTCCATGCAAGGGCGAATGGTCGATTTATAGACTTGCAGTGGATGATGCAACTGACTCGATGTATTTGTTCCATCTCAGATCAGCACACAGCGTGAGACCGAGCAGCCGCAGAGAGGAGCTCCCGAGAAGTTGTTCCTTCTCCCCCCCTCCTCTATATCCATCTCTCCCTATGTACGAATTCCGCTTAGGACTTGATTTGAGTTTAAGACTCAATAGGCGATCATGACCCGTTCATCGCTAAAAGTTCTGGGTCGCCTCGGTGATGACAGAACACCTCTAATTTGATTTTCGAGGCATTGAATGTGACTAGCTAGTCTCCGCCCACTCCCCGAGCTATTAGATGTAGGTCAGAGGGGAGATCTACTTTAAAATCATTAAGTGTGCCAACAGCATACTTATTTTTGTACAAGTCAAGGTCAATATACCTGTTCTGCAATATACAAGATAACCAAAAAAGTTCTGTCCGTTTTTAAAGGGAAAAAAAGAAAACGCTTCACAGTATGTGTAACTTATATTTAGTCTTCGAAGTCATCGCCATCGGCATCCAGCACCTTCTGCCAACGTTTCTCCAGCTGTTCAATGCCCTTGCTGTAGAACTCGGGGGTGGGGGTGACGCAAAGAAGTCCGTGAGGGCTTTGCGCATGTCTGCTTCATTGGTGAAGGATTTCCCATGAAGATGATTATCCAGGGAGTGGAAGAGGTAGTAATCGGATGGCGCAAGGTCAGGTGAATAAGGTGGATGGCACAAAGTCTCCCACCCAAATTGCTGTATGGTATCCCTGACCACTCGCGCGACATGCGGCCTGGCGTTATCATGGAGGGAAAGCACACCTTTGCGATTCACGAATGCTGTCTCCTTCTGGCGCAATGCCTGTTGCACACGTTTCAATTGCGAGTATAGGACTCTAGAGGACCGTTTGGCCCATTGGTAGCAGTTCATAATAAACCACTTGACGACCTGTCCACCAGACACAAAGCATAATCTTGTGTGGGTGCATAGGCGGTCCTGCGGTGTGGAACGCTTGGAAGTTTCGTACTCGATTGAATAAGGATAAGGTACGGTGGCGAGAAAGCAGCGATACGCAGGCTGCCACTCGTTGTCACTTGTGGACCTCCAACAGCGTTTGCAGAACCCACTTGCTCAGTTTGTACGTCTTACCTAGGCGGTGCAGGTGAATTCTAACTGTTTCATCAAAAACGTTGAACTGTCTTGCAAGTTCACCACACGTTAGACAACCGTCCTCTTCAATAGCCGCCGTCAGGACTCCGTCATTCAAGACCTGTGGTCGTCTACTGCGAGGCTCATCATGGAGAGACAAATCTCACGACTTGAATTTTCGAAACCAACGCCTTGCAGTACGTTCATCCACAGCACTATCCCCAAATGCTTGACATATGCAGTAAGTTGATGCAGCTGCTGATAAGCTCACTTTGAAGTCGTAAAGCAAACAGCCCCGAACGAGATCTCTAGACACTTCCATCCTTCTCACAGCTATCCGGCTTATAACTGATGGCCGGGCACAGTGCGCGTGTTTTCTATAACGCCTGATGTTCCTACCTCCGGCTGTCCGAATTTGAAAACAATTGCTACACGCATTTCGTATATATTTCAACATCATTCAATGACTAATCAAAAAACGGACAGAACTTTTTTTGTTACCTTGTATTTTATATACTAATATATTATATATACTTTAGTATATATTAAAATTGAAACTGCTAAATATCTTCTTTGCGTTGTAGTAGTTTTTGATTGGGACTTCGTGTTGTCATTTGCGTGCCATAGGTTGCCGACCGCTGATCTAGAATTTTGGAGGTCCACTCATATACCGTTGTATATCATCGGCATAGATATTCACAAATGATCGGAGTATACTCTTAGTAAAGAGGTTTGGGCAGAGAAGTGGAGCCTCAGTTAACAACTAACTTCAGGGACTTAAATAATGTTTTAAAATAATCCCAAAGTAAAGTCAACAAGACGAAATTCAGGAAGATTGAACAAAACCAATACTGCTCGTCTTCCCCCTCTAACTAGCAATGATAAAGTTAGCATTAATATATCTGTGAATATGTCAGATAAAGAAAAAGCATATGTTGTCAATAATGGGATCAATGTAGTCACCAAAATAACATTTAAAGAATGCTCTGAACAAAAAAGCCAGGAAAAGGAACATTTGATTTGTATCAACCACGCATATAGACGCCAGTTTGAAGCGTTCATCATTATAATTTCTTTGACATTCGTTCAGGAATATTTTTATTTCCAAACATTAATTCGTATTCCTTTGGATACAACTGATAAATAAAAAATAATTACTATGGACAAAAAGGCTGTGTGGTCTGTTGATGGTAAAAAGTATAAACAGAGAAAATATAAACTTTTGTTTTTATCACTAGGGGATGGGAATTAAATCCTTTCATTTTCTTTCCCAATTCCTGATTGGTCTGGTCGTTCGAGAAAATCACAGCATGTGACTGATAATGAAAGATTAATGGCTGAAATTTCCTTTTGTTTTCGCTACGCCATCTGGAAGTTGGATTCATCACACCAGCCTTAGGACCGGGCTGAGGTTGGATGCTGAGAAAGTGGAAAAAGGAAGAGAGAGATTAGCACCGCCTATATGGAGCGATGGTGCGAAATGGGAGGTGAAAAGAATTGGAGTTAAGGTGACGGCCGTATTCATATGACCACTGTCAAATTGGAGATTGATAACCTCAAATTTGGAAAACCGCTAGTAAATATATTTTGAGAATATGGAATTTTAGAAAAAGGTTGATGCTAAGGGAAAAAGATAACCGAATACAGACCCTGTTCAACCCCAACCCAGTCGGGCGAAGAACTCCATATAAGCTGGAGGTTTGGACAACTTAGTGAGTCACCACATTACTGCGACTAGAATCCACATTGTTAGCGGAGACCTCCTGACCAAGACTTTGTGTCGTTCTTGAAGAACAGAACTTAAAACTTTAAATTACTACTAAAAGAAGCTGCAGACTTCAAAAAGGTTCCCAGTCTCATTTGATTATAACAACAAATGGGAAGGCTTAAAAACGTTGTATACAACAAATCATATATAAAGCAAATCGTTGTTACAATTTGACCCGAGTTACTTCTTTATTCTAAATGAATTTTTTTGTGTAGCTCAAAGCTGTCGAACCACCTTCACTTCAGTTTGTTTCATTAGCGATCCTCCCAACGCCTGAGATAAAACAAACAACACAACCTGACAGAGGAGTGAATGCTCGTCAACAAACGCACGCCACCTAAGTCGACTAGAACCGTACCTACCATCACGATACCTGCGACGATACCTGCGACAAACAAGTCACGCCTTAACGAGTGAAGAATCAGATAGATGGTAATCATGGGGATCTGATGGAACTTGCGGACCAATATGGGCATAGGGCTACATAGAGAAGGAGAAATGAATGTAAATTTGGCCCTTTTGTGCTAGGTGATCCCACTGTGTCCTTTTTAATTCGAAACTGGATGAGCGAGGCACAGACCTCAGTTGAAAATGATTAGATCTCCTAAATCGACGGCATTCTTATATGTTCTCAGAAATTAAGTATGTCATAGTACATCATGAATGTCTAATTTTAGACAGTTAAATGACAAGTTCAGGAGACCGAAAGAAGAATATATCATATATATTTTCTGGGAATCTTTTTCTATAATCACGTTGCCAGATCGAGATTATTTTTTGTTGTTGTGAGGATACACAAACGAATAAATTAGAAAAGGATTCTAGCAAAATTAACAAACATTAACATGCTGAGTATAAATATGTTGTCATCAAATGTCAACGCAAGAATGCGCAAGATTGGAATCTGCCGTCAGGTGAACTTCGATGCAGGAATCATTGGCGGGTTTAAAACTTGCACCAATGAAAAATACATATAAAAAAGTAGAATCAAGAAGCATGAGCATTCAATTTATGATAACCCTTGATGAATATATATATATATATATGTATATATATATATATATATATATATATATATATATATATATATATATATATGTGTGTGTGTGTGTGTGTGCGTGTGTGTGTGTGTGTGTGCGTGTGAGTGTGTTGTGTATGTTTTGTGTGAGCACGTACGGACATAACCTGATAATTTGATCGTTTCCAAAAAATTTTTACCTAAAGAAATCTCACTGAACATCCCCATGTTTTCGCTGTATATCTTTTCGCATGCATAGAATGCTCCATTCATCCTGATTGATTCTCAGACCGAAATCATCAACTCGAAAAAAATCAATAATGTTGGAAGATAATGAAAGAGTACTTTTGCCATTCATCAACTTCCTTGAAATAAACCCTCATAAAGACAGACATACACATACACGTACACACATATGAATGCCTGTGTGTGTGTGTTTGTGTTTAAAGCACGGATTAAAGGCGACAAAATGTTTACATAGGAATAAGAGAGGAAAACTTTATTTATAGTGAAAATGTTTTTTTACAACGGGACGAAGAATGAACAAAAAAGGTGTACTCACTTTTCCCGGAAATATTGTTGTTGTTGGTTAGTGCGAACCTTGTGGAAACTATATTCTCTGAATAAACCCAACTCCCATTTTTAATCCTTTAATATGTGATTCTATTTTGAAAATGAATTAACTCCGATCTGCGTCTTTCTTGTCGGCTCTTAAATGAAGAGGCAAATAAGCACGCATTACTTGTATATACTCATGCGATTTACTTAATCAATGCACGCACACGCACGCACGCACACACACACACAAACACACACTCACACACAAACACACACACCCACATATATATATATATATATATATATATATATATATATATATATATATATATATATATATATATATAATTCTAAAAACCATGACTTTAAGTGATCATGGAGATATTTTATTTCGGTAGACCGATATCGGTTCCAACTCATCAGACCGCATATTTAAATACCGTATTTGAATATGCGGTCTGATGAGTTGGAACCGATATCGGTTCTACCGAAATAAAATATCACCATGATCTCTTAATATCTTCGTTTTATAATAAATATCATTTGCTCTGTTTTTACATTGAGCTCTCTTTGGAAGTTATATCCTCTTTGCAATCTATGGATTACCAAATGATATTATATATATATATATATATATATATATATATATATATATATATATATATATATATATATATATATGTGTGTGTGTGTGTGTGTGTGTGTGTGTGTGTGTGTGTGTGTGTGTGTGTGTGTGTGTGTGTGTGTGTGTGTACGTACAATATGTACATGTAAAACTTACTTAGCCAATGAAAAAGAAACAACACAAAATACGTTAAGCGTTTCATCCTTTTGAAATACATCGGACTAAAAGCAGTGGATGCTGAAATCTTAAATTTTAATTAATTCTTTGTGTTAATCTCTATTTTAGTTATATATATAGTCTACCCGATTTCATTTAGTTTCTTTTTCTTTTTGTCTATCATTTTATCACTTTTGTTATTAAATATCCTTTTATTATTAAATATACATTATATTAGTAAATATGCCATATTGGGATGATAGAATATTGGTGAAGAAAGGTGAAACCTTGTAAGAAATTGGCAGTAAATTTACTGTGGATGATCTTGTGATTAGAACCTTTCTACCCATTGTCCTCTTTGTAAAGTACTTTCTCTTTTAATTAAGGTAGCAGTTTCTTTAATCCAAATGTGTCAGTATAACCTGCATAAATCAATTGTTTAAAGTTGTCAATTACCTGTGCCATGATGTAAATATTTCTAGTTGAAACAATTTACATTATAATACTATACTACAGTTATAAATGTAATAAAACTACTTCTAATTCTTGATTTCATATTAAAATGCAATGTTTAAGAGACAATTTGCAATATTCATAGCAATATTCATACAAAAGTCCCGCTGAATAACACGCACGAGTATCAAGTAACGTAAAAAAGTCATTAGTTTTTCATTTGTAGAGCCATGGGTGTATTCACAGCAATCATTGTTTCTCATAATTGTGTTAAATAACATAATTTAGCATTACATACAATCTAGATTTCTATTAAAAATTCAATTTCAGTGTAGTATTAAATAACAACAAAATTTAGTATAACATGCAATATCTTTTGCGGTGTTGAGTAACAACAAAACATTCAAGATGCCATAAAATCTTCATATCTCATTACAGAATTAAAAACAAAAGAGACCGACATACATAATTAAAACCGTCCAAAATGATTATGATCATCAGCATCTGATGCAAAGAGCTCATCATAAACATCGTCATTTACAGTTTTGTCCTATGGGTCCCAGTCGGTCCTCTTATAATACGGATATCAGATAAAATCACGAAAATTTACGAACACTTTGGATCTCGTCTTATCTTTAAGTCGCCTTATATGTAGAAATGCACAGCATTTATATTTAGTGTTATGGTCCAATATCCTAGGACCACGGTTATGGTCCAAGGTAGAACCAAGGAAGAACAACATGAACACAAGAGTAGTAAATAACAAAGATATATTACAACAGAAATATAATACAAGAAGTTGAAGGTGTTAGTATTAACTGTCACTCTGGTTTAGAGTGAACTAATATGTCTTGACTCGTTAGGTCTCAACTCATTCCTCTTCCCTCTCTCTCATACAGGCGCAGTATTTGTAGAGACAGGAAGAGTCCATTATCGTTATAGGTAAGAAGAGTAGTAGTAATAATAATAATAGTAATAATAATAATAATAATAATAATAATAATAATCATCGCATTTGTTTTTCAAATATACTTTTTCTGTACTTCTAAATCCCTTTAACTTTAATTCTTTCATTTGGTTTTCCCTTTTCTCTTTCCTTTCTCTTCCTTTTTTTACCTATATCTCAGTTTTCCGCCCGCCGCCCCCGCGGCCTTAAGCGGAACTCTCAATCTATTTTTCTTTCCTCCTATGAATCCCATATCTCCGTCGGTGCGGACATATATATATATATATATATATATATACTTATCTCTGTCTGTCTGTCTGTCTGTCTGTCTCTCACTATATATATATATATATATATATATATATATATATATATATATATATATATATATATATATATATATATATATATATATCTTTATCTGCATGTACATGTGTATATATCCACATGGGTAGGGATCATATTGAATGATTTTTATTTTATTTTATTTCATGGTTACAGGTGTAATTATCATACAATGTTCTGCCTTTTGTCTTCTCTTTGGGCGAAAAATGTAAAATTTATCTTTTAGTGTCAAGTAGTTTGAGAGATGACCGGAAATGTATATATGTTTCCCCCTTACCTCTACCCCTTTGTTTAATGAATTCTTTGATAGTCCCCTGCCAAACTGTAGTAGAAGGTCCAGCCTACCCCATAAAATTTGATAAGTGTTGAACATTTGTGAAAATCACTTGTGCCATGCTCCAAAAATGTAAGAAATGGTAAATGTTGTACCATTTCTTTTTCAATTATACTTTTCCTGTACTTCTTCTGTACTATGATTCTAAATCCCTTTGACTGAATTTAACTTTAATACTTTTCATTTGGATTTCCCTTCTCTCTGTCCTTTTTCTTCCTTTTTTATATAACTCTATATACTACAATCTGATACTTCCCCTGGGAGCTGTCATTCTGATATTCTACCCCACTGAACACACTATACTTTTGTGAACTATTCCGCCTCCGATATATCATGTTGGGCGTGTTTGGGGGCCTTTTTCCAGAGTCGTCCTAAAGCTGGTAACTTGAACACAATTACCCCTTGGCGGTCAAGGTTAAAACGCAAATCTCTGCCAATTTCAATGAATACGAATAAAATTTCATACCGGATCGGTCGTCACTCGGGTCAACAAGGGCCGCGTCCCTCAGAGAGGAACCAGTCTGAGGACGAAAAATCTGTCACTGGAACAAACTCTTCCACAAACCAAGAGACACTAGGTCACCAAAACCGGATTATTGCCAACCTTGGACCAAGTGACTCAATACCAAATCGACTAATAAAAAGAAATGGACCCGCGAAGAGTATCGACAAGTTATGACATCTTTCTTCACTGCACTCGAAAACCCAGCAAAGAACACCACCAATCAAACATACCAAATATGGAGAAGTATGGTGGGAAGTGATATAAGACCTAACCTCAATCCAAACATGCGTGCTAATATCCGTAGGGACATTTTTTCGAAGCAACAAACTCTCAAAGGCAGAAATAGATAGGATAAAATTAGATAGACAAAATACCATGACCCATCACTCAAACTGTAATGAGATGAATGTAGAAATAAGTAATGTGACAGAGGATGAGGTAAAAACTAAAACATATGAAATGCGAAATAACCGCCCAGGAAATAAAATCAAAGACTTTATCTTAAACATAACCTGCAGTTGTCCAGACAATGTCACTGAGGATGACTCCAGGTACATTAAGTTAGAATTCCTTGAAAACCACAAATCTGAAATCACCGAAGCGAAAAATCACATCATCCAAGTACTCAGCAGAGTAACTTTCATACAATTGTCAGAAAGAGACCAGCTACCCAAAATCCATATGACGAATTCCAACAAGCACATTGTGAAAATATACAACGCTGCTCTGGAAACACTGTTAACACTGGAAACAGATAATCCACCGGGAAACATCACTGAAGTTAACAACGTCATATACGCAACAGCTTTAGCAGCGACTCGGAAGCTTGGAATCAAGACAATAAATAAAGTTAACAGACATAGAGAGCCAGTTTGGAAAGCAAAACTGTTACGAGAAATAAAACAAATCAGATGCGAGCTTTCTATATTAAATGAGCTTACCAGAAACCCTAATATTTTCACACGCAAGTGTAAAAAGATCAAGAGGAAATACAAAATTAAATCTCTACTTGACATTCCATCAACCATGAAAATGCTGAAGCAGAAACTTTAGCTAAAGGCACAGAGAACAAGACGATACGAAAAATGTTTTAGGTTCTATCGCCAAAATAAAATATTCCAAACGGACCTTAAGAAATGTTACAGGGAAATTGGAAAAACACCTATACATGTCGAAAGGCCACCACCGATTGATAATGTACAGACATTTTGGGAAAATATTTGGAGCAGCCCAAACGAATATAACCCAAATGCAGAATGGATCCGACGTGAAGAAGAACGAATGCTGGATACACCTTTGCAAGAATGGGCAAATATATCCACAGATAGGCACGCTCTAACGAAATCCCAAAAATGGAAATCCCCAGAAAATGACAAGCTTCCCAATTTCTGGCTTTATCATCTGTCATCTATCCACAAAATCCTTGCGAAAACATTATCAAAGCTTGTAAATAATCCAAAAAAAATCCCGGAATGGATTACTGAAGTTATTACATACATCATACCAAAAACAAATGAAACAGACGACCCGAAAAATTATCGACCGATAACATGTCTTTCCACAACGTACAAGTTGATCACGTCTGTCCTGACGAACCGTGCTTACTCCTTTTTCGAAACAAACAGCATTCTTCCGCTGGAACAGAAGGGATGCAGGAGAGGTTCATATAGCTGCAAAGATCAACTACTGATAAATAAAATGATCCTGGAAAATTGCAGGAGAAGACGTAGAAATCTTAGCGCAGCGTGGATTGATTATCGTAAAGCCTTTGATAGTGTTCCACATTCTTGGATCCTTAAGACTTTGGAAATGTACAAACTCTCCCCTGTGGTATTACATTTCCTTAAGCACAGCATGGGAATGTGGAACACCAAACTATACCTTAGTCACACCAGAGACACTGCCATATCCAACCGACTAAATATCCGACGTGGAATCTTTCAAGGAGACTCTCTGTCACCCCTTCTGTTTTGTTTGTCCTTAATCCCCCTTACGCATGAACTGAAAAACATTAGCTATGGTTACAAAATAAATAAGAAAATGTTCAATCACCTACTCTACATGGATGATCTCAAACTGTTTGCCAAAGACGACAATGAGTTGAAGGGCCTCATCAATATTGTAAAATACTTCAGTGACGACATAGGTATGAACTTCGGATTAGATAAATGTGCAAATGTTATATTCAAGAAAGGTAGAATTACAGAAGAACCCTTAATAGATTTAGATTTTGTCACAAAGAGTAGGGAACTGGGGCATAATGAAGTTTATAAGTACCTAGGAATTAGCGAAGGAGATGGCATACAACACCACCAAATGAAGGAGAAGGTAAGAAAGGAGCACTACAGGCGTGTACGTCTGGTACTAAATACCGAGCTAAACAAAAAAAAAAACAGAATATCAGCCATAAACACCTTGGCTGTCCCTGTAGTGCAATACAGCTTTAACGTCCTTAAATGGACGCCAAAACGAGAAAGCTCCTCACTTGCTACCTCATGTATCATCCCAAAGATGATGTTGATCGCCTGTATGTGCCCAGATCCGAAGGAGGCAGAGGATTAGTTCAACTAGAACTGTCCTATAAAACTGCAACAATTGGCCGCCAAAGATACTTGGAAACTACAAAAGACTGGATGATGGTATGTGTCAAAGAACATGAAAGTAGTAACCGTCTTTACTCCGTAATAAAGGAAGCCAACAAATTCAAAATGGAGTTTCAAATGGGCGCAGAAATACAAGTACAGCACGGTAAACCGACTGAAGCTGCAAAATACTTTAAAAAGAAAGCAAAGACAGATGTAACCGATCAGATACAGAAACAATAGAAAGACAAACTGCTTTATGGCCAGTACTCTGCCCGTACCAAACAAGCTGACGTATACAAAAACCGTACCCATCAGTGGCTACGTAGTGCAAGGTTGAAAGCTGAAACTGAAGGTTTTATCCTTGCTGCACAGGAACAATGCATGTTAACTAGGAATTATCAAGCACATATATTAAATACTGTGTCAGCCCAAAATTCAGATTCTGTGATAAATATCCAGAAACCATTGATCATCTTGTATCAGGTTGCACGATATTGGCACCCACTGAATATAAAACCAGCATGACAGAGTGGGCCAATATCTGCACTGGAAAATTTGAAACTTCTACGGGAAGGAAACTGAAAGAAACTGGTACGAACACCACCCAGACCCGGTTACGGAGATAGGACCTGTTATAATTTTATGTGACGATACAATACACACAGACAGAACAATCAAAGCCAACCGCCCATATATTGTTATTAAAGACCACAAACAAACAAAAAAAGCCTCCTTATTGATATGGCAGTCCCTGCAGACTGCAATGTATCTTTGAATATATTCGAAAATCTGTCAAATTACAAGGACCTTGAAATAGAAATCTCAAAAGTGTGGCACATGGGAACATCAACAATCCCTGTTGTAGTTGGAGCCTTAGGGTTGGTTGGAAAAGATTCCAGTAGACTAATTGAAAGGATCCCCGGAAGACCATGCCTCAAAGAGATACAAAAAATTTTCTGACAAGTACAGCCCACACTTTACGAAGGGCTTTATCTATGTAATAATTATTTTATTTATTTATTTTTTTTTTTTTTGTTCAGTGGAAAGTGTCATGATACCATTTCTAACCTTAGGTCCCTGGGCGGGACCCGGAAAGAAATGTGTAAACGGCAGATATCAAAGGAAATAATAATAATAATAATAATAATAATAATAATAATAATAATAATAATAATAGTTGATTGATTGTCAATTTTTCAGGCATTTCGTTGCTCATAAGACACTAAAGTGCATTAGACGGCCCCAGAATTTTTGAAAGAAGCAATCGAAAACAATTTCTTTGTACTTCATAGCCAGCCCCGCTATCTCCAATGCTATCTAATTAATGAAAACCTCTCTAATTACGACAAATTTACTACAGACAGAGAAGAAGAAAATAGTCATGATAACTATTTAAAATTTAATAATTAGAAGAGAATTTAGAGTGCATAATACGACCGAAGCCTAATCTTATTGCAGCCTAAAATCCTCACTAATCATGATGAATTCATCACAAACCAGAATGGAGCACCAATTTTAAATTAGGTACATGCAAATTTGGATAAAATATAAGCTTAAGTTTGATTTATGCGTAGATTAAAACATACCATATTTCTTATCTGTACTGATGAATCCTTAGTCTCTTGACGCCATTTTTAGTCATTGAACTGAGAGTATGGTTGTATATAGCTGATATTTCAGATATTTCTCAACGAATTGACGACAATGCATCGCACACATATCAGTGATCTCACACTTGAAGTGTTTAGAGTTTATTATTTCCTGATTTTTAATTTTTATGCTATAACATCTCTCTTTCTAAGCAGTACGCTTACACCCTCGGTCACGATGACTTGTGACTTTGTGCTAACACACCCACTGACGATTCCTGAAAATTTTCCCCTACCTAATTTCATATAATGTGATTGTCTCTGCAAGGTAATATAAAGAAATCTTTCGCCATTGGAAATCACTCTTGGTGTGTTTCGAAACCAGATCATATGTTTTTAATCATTTCACCCCAAGCAAGGTGGGAATACCAATAGTACACAGGGGGTTACAGGGAATGTAAATGAAAGAAAATACTGGGTGTAGGAGGATAGAAAGGACAAAATATGAACGGGGTTCAAGACAGCAAAAGATGGCGATTGACGTTGCATTTAAATATTTGAACATTGTAGTTATCACGGAAGCAAGTAAGCGGATGTGAGTTGCCCTGTCGGGAAGAGCGATAAAAGAAACTGTTTGAGTAGAAGTGGAGGTTGCATTTAGCTATTTGAACAGTAAAACGGTGGAATCTAGATGTCAATCTAGTAGCCCGCTTAAATTCAGGTAGTCGGTGCAACAGAGGAAAAGCTCGTCAGTGCAGTTGCCATGAAAATATTTGTAAAAAAGACAGTGGGAAGCCACATCAGATCGGTGACAAAGTGACTGAAATCGTGATGTCAAGTCAAGATTGATTACATTGCATATCCTTCTTTAGATTTTATGAAGAGCCTGTAGATGAACAGCAACGGTGCCAGACCAGATATGGCAATAGTATTCAATGCACGGACGAATGGTAGATTTCTGACACGACAGAATGAACCAATATTTCTTGCAGTAGATGCATCTATTGATTCAATGTAGTTGTTCCATTTCAAGTCAGTTTAAAACGTGAAGCCAAGAAGGCGCGATGAGACGCTCTCTTGGAGTCGCGCATCAGCCATACTGATGGTTGGCAGAGAATTTACTCTATGGTGGTTAAGTCAAAGCAGTTTTGCTTTGGAGGTATTAAAATTTACAAGCCATTTTCTGACTCATTTAACCACTCACTGGAGATCCTTTCCAAGGTCAGCGCCAGGTTAACTTTGTCAGCCCTGACGGATTTACCATTGAGACAGGAGTAAATGGTAGTGCCATTTGCATAAATGCCTACTTGGGAACTGATTACATTAGGAAGATCATCGATGAAGATCAGAAACAGCGTAGGACCCAATATAAAGTATTCGTATGAAATGATCTGGAACGACCTGTTCAGAACGACCTTCGTTTCACGAATTGATAGGAATGATTGGATTAAATCAAATGTCATCCTGAAATATCGTAGGCTTGACGCTTAATTAGAAGACAAGCATGCCAAACCTTGTCAAACGTCTTTGATATATCTAGCGTAACAGTTCGAGCTTCACCGTTATTATCAAGAGCTTGATATACATATTTAGTGATGGCCGTAAGCAAACCGAATCCATATTGTTTGTCAGGTCGTGAGAAGTAAGATGTTTAACCACCTCAGCATTGATTAAAGCCTCGAATAATTTGCCGAAAAGCAGTAGGAGACTAATAGGGTGATAGTTAGAGGGGTCAGAAGGTTCTCTAAAACCGAGGGACTACAGAAGAGGACTTCTAACAAGCTGGAAATGGAACTCGTCATGATTGCGATAAGGAAATGGCTATAAAATGTATAAATGTATAACACAGTATAATTATAACACACTATATAAAATTCAACAAGCCTGTTATTGCATGTGATACGAAGTAGGTATGTAAGATATAATGTAAAACACTATAAAATTATGAAACTCTAGATAATTAAAAGATCTTAAACAGAAAATCAACATCCTCTACCAAATGTTCCAAGAAAGGACTCAAGATAAACCTTTTCAAAATAGAAACTATGATCTGGAATTGGAATGAAAGCAGTGATGGCACCTAATCCGAATCTATGATAAAACTTTAAAATATAGAATTAGTAATTATTAAACACGTCAAATTACTCGGTTACTGTATCAGTTATAACAAATTAAGCCTAAGAGAAAGGTCAATTTAATATAGAAGAGCCGGCGCTAGAAGTAGTTCTTCTCTGTTGTCCCTGTAGTATTACATTATTACATTATAAAACATCAACCAGGAAATTCGACTCATTTTCTTAAATAGCCTAGTCGGATTGCAACTTTCATGCATGATGCTAAGCCCGTTCAGAAATATTTAAACTTTCAGTTGGAAAAGGACAGCTCTCGAAAAACAATGGTGCAAAAAGGCTTTGAGTGACTTAATTCACAAGGTCTTGGCAAAGATCATCCTTCTTTGAATATTGGGTATTTGTAAACAAAGAGAAGCTAAGTAGGTATAATATAGACAATATAAAACACTATATAATTATCAAATCTGTATAAGTATAAAACACTATATAATATTAAAAACATAAGCCGTATACTCAAGAGTGCTAAGTAGATATGAAATAGAAAATATAAAACAATATATTATTACAAAACACGTTCTATACTAAAACATTATATAATACGAAAAACATTCGCTTTATTATTATGCGTGCTCTGGAGTAAGTATAAACTACATAATATAAAACGCTATATAATTATCAAACAAAAAGTATTATAAAACACTATATAATATAGAAAGTATCAAACGCGTTCCTTCATATCATCGGAGATTGGTATAAAATATAATACACTATATAATTATAAAACGTTATATAAAACAATATATAATATATTACGAACGAGATGTGTTCTCGTATGCGCTGTGAAATCGATATAAAATATTTAAAACACTATAAATACAAAGCACTATACAGTTTATGAACTTGATATTGCAGAGGTCACAGGGATTAATATATTGTATAATTTCCATAAAATAGGATTTTTCGAAAATATCCATGGTGTTTAATGTGTTTAATGTGCGCAAATGCTAGACTAAGTGAATCAAGCAATGAAATATGCGATGTACACGAGAGATCGTTAACCTCAGATGACGAAAGAGGAAAGACAATTTTATAATTACTACTTTCAAACTCGTGTAGATTTCCTTGAAATTATAAATGTTCAGGTCCGTATCTTCGCCTAGAGATGATGGTGCGTGTAACTAACGCTTTTCCCCTCCCTAAATTACTGGATACTCGTCTCTCTCTCTCTCTCTCTCTCTCTCTTCCTTTCGTGGCATATATATATATATATATATATATATATATATATATATATATATATATATATATATATATATATATACATTGAAAAATAAAAAATATTAAAAGATTAAAAAATTGAAATCTTCAGACACACTGGGTTGTATATTAATATTCCTTCGTTTTTATTATTATTTCATTTAGATTCCTCGACTAGTTTCGGCCAACATGGCCATCATCAGGAGAAAAATAATTTTCTGCTTGCTGGTAGCGGTGAAGTATAGAAATGAATGTCTTGATGGAAAAATGAACTTTATATATATATATGTCCAAATGTAAAAGAACGAAGATTAAGATTTCAGCGTTCAAAACATTAATTTAAAACAGGGCTCAATACAAAAGTAAAGAAATAAATATTTATTTATTATGCAGTGTTACATTAGAACATGCACATACCCACTACAAAACTGTACATCTTGTTTCAACGTTACAAATAATAACGTTTCATCAGGTGGGAAATCACGATGTTACTAAAATATTTTATGGCAAAATTCAGTTAACGAAGCACATCTTCTACTTCCGTCATTGGAAAATTTCCCATAAAAGGTAAAAAGGTGGAAGGGATGTGAGATAAACTAAGAATGGTACAAATTCAACAAATGATATTCTGTTGATACATAGAATTCGAATTTAAAGATTACATAACATTATTCTTCCCTTTCAACGGATTTTTATAGTAGATAAAGTATAGAGTCTGTATATTAAGAAAGAATACAAAATATGAAACCGCAGTTTTCACCTGATTACAAACCGACGCAAAAACTGAAACCAGATCTTCGCCCACAAAAGATTCACCTATGATGCCATTGGCGGAACATGACAGATAGCGTCCATTATTTGTTAGTGAATCATACAGAAACCATTAGCGTCGGCATACATTAATAACACAACAAAAGCATGTCAAAGTCATTTTACAACAGGAATTAATAATATTTGCTAATGTTTCTGCTAATACAAAAACCAAGTTAATATTACAGCGAATTGTGTTTTTTTTCTGATCGGCTATCTCGGAAAGAGTAATCTATTTTGGAAGCAAATGCTGAGCAAGGTGCAAGTCAAACAACCACACATCAGTGGGAAATTAACACTGCAACACTATTTCCGTCATTGGAGAATTTCCCATATAAGGTAAAAAAGGGGTGAGGGAGGTGAGATAAACTAAGAATGGTACACATTCAACCAATGATATACTGTTGATACATAGAATTCGAATTTAACGGTTACATAACGGGGTTAGGTTAATACTTCCAAGATAATTCATGGAATGTAAAAGAGTACCACAGTATATATATATATATATATATATATATATATATATATATATATATATATATATATATATATATATATATTTGCCTTCGGTGGCGAACGGTTTAAGAGAAGGACAACACTGAATTCAAAACCTACTAAGGATCGTTTGGGGACAGTTTCAACTGCATTTGTTTATATTCTATGTGTCTTAGAGGTTTCTTTCCTATTCCAAGTATTCCAGAAGTTTCAACTGTCTTTTTCAGATTCAATCGGGTGCATTACATATACCCTTGGGGAAGGTGTGATCCACCTCATGTATGGGTTTAATACCTGGACTTCTATATAGAAAAGCTATTTTTATCCTCAAACATTGTTAATGCAATATTCACTTACAAAGAATCCAAAAACAGTTCGCATTTATTCCCCTACTCTGTAAAACCAGGTCTCCTCTTCACATGGAAAGAAATCCAATATTCATTACCATATAGGAGAATTGATATTACATAAATCCTTACCCATAATATTTCTCCTTTACGAAATATTCCTATTTCTTCACACTTTGTTTAGCCTTTGAAAGGCAAATTTTGCTACATGCTACAATAAACGTCTATTTTTGTAGAGTTATTTTAGACAAGAACTTAGCATATGTATGAAGAGATCTTGCGATCATTCTAATAATTCTTGAAATGGAAACAGTAATTCCATCAGAATTTCGATTGTAATATTCAGCCATTTTAACCAATAGAAGCTTATTCTTCCCCTTCAACGGATTGTGATAGTAGATAAAGTATAGAGTCTGTATATTAAGAAAGAATACAAAATATGGAACCGCGGTTTTCACCTGATTACAAACCGACGCAAAAACTGAAACCAGATCTTCGCCCACAAAAGATTCACCTATGCCATTGGCGGAACATGACAGATAGCGTCCATTATTTGTTAGTGAATCCTACAGAAACCATTAGCGTCGGCACACATTAATAACACAGCAAGCTTGTCAAAGTCATTTTACAACAAGAATTAACAATATTTGCTAATGTTTCTGCAATACAAAAACCAAGTTAATATTACAGCGAATAGTGTTTTTTTCTGATCGGCTATCTCGGAAAGAGTAATCTATTTTGGAAGCAAATGCTGAGCAAGGTGCAAGTCAAACAACCACACATCAGTGGGAAATTAACACTGCAACACTAAAGCACGGCTGAAGCAATTTAGATAGAAATCTAAATAGGGAAGGTTGGTTCGCTATAAACTCCCAAAGCAGAATAGAGTCACCTTTGGATATAATATGAACTAACTCTGAAAACTTAATCTATTATAACGATTTAAAGTAAAGAAAATTGTGACAAGATACAGGAGAGACTGAAAAATGACATCGTAAAAATTATCGACAGTTTCTAGTTGTATGTTTTGCCGAATTCTGAAGAAATCATTTCGTATTTCTTCATTCCCAAATAAATAAATAATAAAAATAAGATAACGGTGCGTTTTTCTTCTGCTTTTACTTCTAAATGGCATGTCCCTTCAGGCCGTTGACGTTTATGACTCTTCACAATTTCCTCTCCTTTGTATCTCTTAATAAATTTTGATTTTTATTATCTATCCTAAACTCTGTGCTTTCATCCGTTCACTCAAGCTCACTAAGTAGGTTATGTATTGTTTTCCTCTCTCCCTTTTGTCTTCAATTTGCCCTAACAAATCATTATGTACCATTTCCATCCAGAGCTTAAGCGATCATGGCTCTCCACAGAGCTTTACAGCTCTTAATAACTTTTGTCTTTTTCTTATCTCCCCTAGACTCTGTACTCTCATCTATTTATTCAAGATCTCTTGGTAGGTTATTCGTTGTTCATCTTTTTTCTTTTTTGACTTCAATATGTCAATATTCTTATTTTTTGTCAAAGTCTGAAACCAAATAATGTAGTAGAAAAAGTAAAATAAATTTTTTGAAGATCAAACTCTTGTCTAGAAAGCAAGTAGCCGGGAGATTATTTCACAAGCGAGTAGTACGGGAAAATAAACTTTTATCATAAAACTTACGGTTACATCTAGCCATTCTAACTGTAAAATGATGATATCTTGCCGTCAATCTATTACTACGCTAAATGCATAGAGTCAAGGTACTATAGAGGAACGTTCATAAGATAAATTACCATGAAACTATTTATAGAAAGGACACAAGGAAAGAACATCACAGAGATGGGAAACTGGCAGAAATCGAGATGCCAGCTCAAGACTAATGACATTGCAAATTCTTCTTTGACTTTTATCAAGGATTTCTAAATACTTAGTTGGGTCAGCAGACCAGATGTGACAGCAATATTTAAAGCATGGCCGAATGGTAAGATTCCGTCGAAAAACTGTCTAACTGTTAACAACAGACCTCCTCTGTCAAATAGTGTCTTTTACTCTGTAACCCTTGACTTCGAGCGAAGTTTGTGCCTTATACAGAGTGAACGTCATAGTAAAAATAGCTTCCGTAAAACGATATAATATTATATTGTAAATAAGCTAGACAGCATCGAACATTCAATTGAATTTACTTATGAAACAGAAAACCCAAATTGCATCATCTTTCTTTGATATCGTCTTCAATTGATCTGATAAAAATCTATAAAAGTAAACGTCTAATATAAAATGATTTCATAAACTTCGACACACCATAACGATAAAATCAAGTTCGGGATGATTGTAGGCTTTCCTCTTAATAACACTTAGAATTTGCATCCTTCAATATTTACACGGTGAAGAAAAATACAATCAAAGTTTTTAAACGTTTCCAATAACCGAATTATTTTAAATATAAAGTGAAAATTTTACAAAATCCACAAAACTAAAAAGAAAGTAACACAACATCAAATAAACTGCGCACATAATTCCACCTACCAAGTATATAATGAATGCACTTGAAAAGAGATTATCTTGTCTTAAAATTAAATTTGTTCCAACGGCTTCAAAAACAATAAGAGATCTAATGAACACAAATTTAATGACATTAAAACTGAAGTGCGTAATGTGGAATACTTTTCCGGCTTCTTGTTTACTAGTCATCTTTGATCTTCAGAAATTTAAATGTAATATCAATCGTTATCTTCTGTCTTCTTAATTTCTGTCCGTCCATTTTTCCTTAAAAACGTTTACTTGTTTTGTTTTTTTTCACATATTCTTTCACACTCAGTAAGCTGTTCGCTGTTTTCTTTGGTGTATTTTGCTTTCAATATATCCCCTGAGTTTCAAATTTTCCAAGCCCTCTTTCTTCATTATGCATCCAAGTAATTTCAATTGTTTATTTCTGGTCCTAAATTATAGCTTCTTTTTTTATTTGCATTTTCCTTAAAAACCTCATCTTTCAGATTTAGTCGAGGATATTCTCAGCATTCTTCTGTGGAACTGTTGCTTTATGTTTCTTCATCATTTGTGAGAGGATTGTACAGCATTCACTGCCATAGGAGAGGAATGATTATTGCATAACAATTCAGCATCCTTTTCTTTGTTTTGAATGATAGTTTTATGTTTCTTAATAATTTGATGGAATTTTGGAAGGCATCGTTTGCTATTCCAATGCAACTTTGGATTTCGGTGTCACAACTTCGCTTCTCTGTTAAAAACTTCCCTGATGTTAAGATTTTTAGACTTGCTGATTTTGGCATCTCCAATTCGTAGTTCGACTTTTGGGCTGTTCCTTTTACTGCAATCATTTCTAACATGTTTTCCTTCTCACTTTATGACCTTCTCCGGAACTTCTATTTATTTTATATCCGTATTTAAATATTCACAGGAAAATTCGTTTCTCAAAATGTTTAACCATTAAATTAGTTTTCGATTGAGCGAGTGCTTTGCTAAAGAAAGTTTATTTGCAAAAATATAATAAACATTTCATTTTTAATTTTTTCAAGTCAAATGTTGATAAATTGTTATTTCAATAATTATATATAGAGCGTTGTTTGTTACGATATCGTAGTCATGAGACAACTGGTGGGGAGGAAACTCATTAGAATGGGTCTGTATCCTAACTATCGATTGCACGAAGGTCGGTACAGTTGATTTTATTGTTTTATTTCACCTGTAACCACAGGATTGCAAGATAGATAGATAAATCTTAACAGACTGATATATATATATATATATATATATATATATATATATATATATATATATATATATATATATATATATATATTAAAAGTGAACATAGAAGTCAACACTTAGAGGCGACAGTCTGTTTCATGCTAGACGCAATCGTCAGGCCATGGCCCGATGATTGCATCTAGCATAAAAACAGACTTTCGCCTCTAAGTGTTGACTTCTATGTTCACTTTTATATTTACACACGATCTATCTCTGATATTGAGCACTTTATCCCATAAATATAGCACACTTTAAGACTATATTTCTTCATATATATATATATATATATATATATATATATATATATATATATATATATATATATATATATATATATATATATATATATATATATATATATATATTTATATATAATATTAGTGGTAAATATACACATACATATGCAATCATATATCTAAAATATACATATATAATCCAAGAGGATAGAATCCAGGTAGAACTCAATGTCCAGGACAGAGTAAGGATATAATAAAAAGACTTAAGTACTAATATTCCATGGTCATATTTTATTCCATTGGAATCGTAAATCCAATCCAATTCATCAGACCTACAAATTCAAAAAGAAAACAAAAAACATCTCCGGGAATAAAAAATAAAATTTAGTGAGATTGTATATATGAGAGTGTGGGGCGAATGCTAGAGTGAATGAAAGCCAAAGGGAGGGGTAACAGACGAGAGAAGAATAGGAAGGTCTAAAGATGAAGGGGGGATTAAAATTTAACAGAGAGAAGTTTTAAAAAGGGGAAGGCAAAGACGGTTTAAGTGAGAAAAATATGCATATTTTCAAAAGTCTGCATTTTTTTCACACTTTAAAGCCAGAAAATATTTTTAGATTGTAAGAATGTTTTTTGGGCGATACAAGCCGTAGTAATTAACCCATCAACTCGAGATGAATAGTTGGATTTATAACTTTATCAAGAGTATTTTCGTGTAAGTGAATAATACGAGCCCAATGTGAATTAGAACTCGGCCCTCTGATTAACAATTCTGAATCATTATCCATTGCACCACATGCACTTCTAAACTTATAACACCTGGTTTTCTCAAGCCATTACGCATCTAAGTACTGATCAGGATCAACTTTGCTTAACTCTGGCAAACGGTGTATAAACGTGAAGTGGTTGTAAGCAGCATTAGAAGTCTTTAGTTGTGTGTTAGGTATAGGCATAAAAACCAGTAGGCGTTTGCCAGCCAATGAAGTCTAAAAGACACCAAGCAAAAAGAAAAAAAATAGTAAGAACTGAAAAGAACAGGAAATTGTGGAGAACCATGAGTTGCTTTGGTTGACTAATTTGAAATCAATCTACTGAAAGTTAACAACAATCTTAGTACGGAAAAAAAGGTTTTGTTAAAAGTTTTGCAAGTTATTTTATTAGACATGTTTAAATTCTCCTTGTTAAATTGCCTGAAAATATATAGATATGTACATATATAGACAGATACAAAACAAGAGAGAGAGAGAGAGAGAGGGAGAGAGAGAGAGAGAAAGACAGACAGACTCAGTGAAAATGATAGAGAGAGAAAGGGAGAGATAGGAACATAGAATAAGAGAGAGGGAGACAGAGAGAAAAATATAGACAGAAACAGAGAAATAGAAAAGGAAAAAGTGCGATAGCGAGATCGAAAGAGGGAGAGAAAGAAACAGAGAAATAGTGATTGAGAGAAAGAGAGAGAGAGAGAGAGAGAGAAACGGAGAAAGAAAGACGCTGAGAAATAGAGAACGAAAGAAATAAAGAAAGACTGATTGAAAAGAGAGAGATTGTTGTTTCGCTAATTTTATGCTCCCATTTTTTCAGTGATTATATTCTTTTTCTTTTACACTCCAATTAATTCCTTTTTAGATCTGCTTAGAAAATGCCTTTCATTCAATCACGTAAAATACTCTATTCCAGAAACCTAAAGACAGGTTCAGCCAAGAGATTGAAATTCCAAAAAAGAAAGAAGGTCCGTTTGAAAAAAAAAAACAAGATAGAAAGAAAGAGAGAGGGTTAGAGAACGTAATAGAATGTTTAGAAATTGCTCCATATAAAGAAGAAGGTAGATAGATAGATGGATAGATAGAGAGAGAGAGAGAGAGAAAGAAAGAAAGAGAGAGAGAAAGAGAGAGATAAACAAAGCCTGAGCTAAAACGGTTCATTGGTAATGTTTCGCCGCCAAACAGTATGTTCGTTGAATATTTTCCCGTTTGAGAACAATTTTCATAGAATCGATAAAATATTAGACTTGTGTCTTTGATTTGCTTGCCATTTCATTCATTGTAAATTTGTGCATAAGAGTTTTCTTTTGTGTCTAAAGGCGGTTCTCAGCTAAACAGCAAAAACAACAACAACAAAAAAACAGAATAAAACCGTTGTAGATTTTTTCAAACTGTGCACCCATACATCCGCGCGCACGCCCTCACCACTAAAAATTTAAAAAATACATACTGATACAAAAAGCTATAAGCATAGAGTTTTGCCGAGAACATCTACAGGTTAGAATGTAAGACAAAATTGTACGTAAAAAAGAAGAAAAATGATGGTGACATAAAAGAAATTACCTTATCACAGCCAACGAAACCAGAAAGTGGCTGGCTGCCTGTTGTACATACACACGCACACGCACGCACGAACACACACACACACACACACACACACACACACACACACACACACACACATATATATATATATATATATATATATATATATGTATGTATTTTTTAATCATATCATCCTATGCAAGGCAATAAAGCCAAGAAGACACAATGGGTTACTGAACGCAAAAGCATAAAAAAAGAGAAAAATTATTAAGGAGCGAGAACAATAGAAGATTCAAGAAGACACTAGATAACGATCGATATTGCAATTTAATTTGTCCACATCAAAGTTGGCGAGAAAGCATGGAACCGGAAGACAGTTCCACAAGGGAGAAGTGTGAGAAAAGAAACTTTCAGCATAGAACTTACGGTTAAATCTGGCCAATTCAAATCAATATATCACTGCGCTTAAATTACCCAGTCGAGGTACCATAGTGCTGAGTTAATCCAAACAATCAGTTATCTTGGTATTATTCATTGCAAATGTACAAGAAAGGTACAATTTTGCGGTGGGAAAGTGGTTGAAGCTATATTGTCAGGTCAGGACTAATAATATTGCCGATTCTTATTTGGATTTTATCAAGAATCTCAGACCGGACCGAAACACATGTGGCAGCAATATTCAAAGCATGGATGAATTGCAGATTTATAAATATGTGAAATAATTCTGGAGGGAAAAATTGTCTAGCACGACAAACTGAACCACTTTTCTAAGCAGCTAACCGAGCAATGGATTCAATATAATCTTCCCACTTTATGTCAGTCTATATTGTTCGCTCGAGAAGGCGCAACGAGTCACTCTCGTAGTGGGTCTCTCAGATAATTAAGTTTTGTTTTTGAGGCGTTAATGTTAACATGTCAAACCTTGCCTCGGTTAACAACAAACTGAACATCATTTGTTTTAGATAATCTGCCAAACTGACCTTATCAAACTGATCTAACTTACTATCAAGACAAGAGTGAACGTTTGAGACCACAGGAAAGATATCAAGTTAAGATCTGATGTCATCAAGAAGGCCCTTGATGAAGTTGTTCTGAGGGACATTTGCATTAGTAAAAAAAATGATCCAGAAGAGTGGCCATTTGATAAGAAAGACTAAATCTGATCTAAAATTCGTTCGAAAAAATACAATAAACACCATTATACCTAACCCTGTCAAACGCTTTAGAGATGCCCTAAGCAACAGCCCATGATTCACTAGTTTTATCTAAAGTTTGATGTACGCTATAGTGTTGTAACCTAGAAAAGGTTACTGAATGAGGAATAACCAAGTCGGAGGTTCGAAATGGTAATCATTATAACATCAACAAAATACAATACTCGCCAGCGGCGTGAATAGGTAAATCATTGCTAATGTTGGATTACTTAGACAACATGTTACCCCGACTTACAATAGTATCCAAAGTATTTATGAGAACTGCGACATAACCATTAGTGTTCATAGGTAAGGTATATAGCAGTTAGTATACCAGTAGTTGACCTAGAGAAGCGAAAGCCATATTACTTTTTGAAAGAAGGCCTTGAGATATGAGATGCTTAATCCAATTCACAGTTGATTAGGTCCTCTAGTAGTTTACCAAAAGAGGTGGAAGTCTTATAGTTGGAGGGGTGAGACGGTTCATCTGAGTTCTTAAAGACAGGGACAACAGGACAACAGATGAGGATTTCCAATGTGTAGAAAAGAATTACATATATATATATATATATATATATATATATATATATATATATATATATATATATATATATATATATAGAGAGAGAGAGAGAGAGAGAGATAGATAGATAGATACAAGGTAACCCCCAAAAAGTTCTGTCCGTTTTTTGATTAGTCATTGAATGAAGTTGAAATATATACGAAATGCGTGTAGCAATTGTTTTCAAATTCGGACAGCCGGAATTAGGAACATCAAACGTCATAAAACAAACACGCGAACCGTGCCCGGTCATCAGTTACAAGCTGGACAGCTGTCAGAAGGATGGAAGTGTCTAGAGATTTCGTTCGGGGCTGTTTGCTTTACGACTTCAAAGTGGGCTTATCAGCAGCTGCATGAAGTCGCCGAATGTCAAGCGTTTGGGGATACTGCTGTGGATGAACGTACTGCAAGGCGTTGGTTTCGAAAATTCAAGTCGGGAGATTTATCTCTCCATGATGAGCCTCGCAGTGGACGACCACAGGTCTTGAATGACAGAGTCTTGAGGGCGGCCATTGAAGAGGACAGTAGTCTAACGTGTGATGAACTTGCAAAACAATTCAACGTTTCCGATGAAACGGTTAGACTTCACCTGCACCTGTATGACGTACAAACTGAGCACCGTACTGCATCCTTATTTAATCGAGTGCTTACCAGTGATGAAAAGTGGGTTCTGTACGAAACTCCCAAGCATTCCATACATTGCTTGTCACCTCAGGATGCTGTCCCTCACACCGCAAGACCGCCTATGCACCCACGCAAGATTATGCTCTGTGTCTGGTGGACAGGTCGTCAAATGGTTCCTTATGAACTGCTACCAACGAGCCAAACGGTCACTGGAGACCTATACTCGCAGCAATTCAAACGTGTGCGAAAGGCATTGTGCCAGAAGGAGCCAGCACTGGTGAATCGTAAAAAAGTGTGCTTTTCCTCCATGACAACGCCAGGCCGCATGTCGCGCGAGTGGTCAGGGATACCATACAGCAACCTGGGTGGGAGACTTTGTGCCATCCACCTTATTCACCTGACCTTGTGCCATCCGATTACCACCTCTTCCACTCCCTGGATAATCATTTTCGTGGGAAATCTTTCACCAATGAAGCAGACTTGCGCAAAGCCCTCACGGACCTCTTTGCGTCAACCCTCCCCCCCCCCGAGTTCAACCGCAAGAGCATTGAACAGCTGGAGACATGTTGGCAGAAGGTGCTGGATTCCGATGGCGATTACTTCGAAGACTAAATATAAGTTACACATACTGTGAAGCGTTTTCTTTTTTCCCTTTAAAAACGGACAGAACTTTTTTGGTTACCTTGTAGATGTGTAAACAAAAGCAAATGTAATAATAACAATCAACAAAAAATAATAAATTTATTCTATAATAAGCAATGTATAAAATATTAACAAACAACACTGAAATAGCAACAAATAACTGCATTCGGATCCCCAATTCTGTCTATTTAAAAGCCTCTAGAAGAATTTGAAACATTTAAAACAATAACCCCCCAATAACCGTTAAAATAATATTATTGGGTTTAGAAAAAATAGTAGATTGAGTTTAAGCATGTAGTCACTAGCTATTGACTTCAATGTCTACTTTTATATACAGAACAAACAGAGCCGAATAGAGCTTTTGAACATATACCTTCCCAAAATGGACATTATGTATTTATGTATATATGTATGTATGTGTATGCGTGTGTTGTGTGTGTGTGTGTAAATAAAGACAAAAGGAAAACTTATATTAGCCAAAGCGTTTCGTTCACTATCGGCCTTTATCAAGGTAAATGTGAAGATTTTCTTTTGTGGCAAGTAATTATAAACAAAAGTAAAAACGATAGTTTTTCATTATTTACATTATTCGGACTAGTGTCCTCATCTTTGCCTCCATATTTATTAGAACCTGAAGAAGGACGGAGTGTACAACGACCGAAACGTTGTAATAAATATGGCGACAAAGATAAGTACAATAGTCCGAATAATGTAAATAAAGTACATAATACCTCATTTCAGAAATATAGACAGATACTGAAAGGTCAAAACTTTGTAATAAATATGGCGACAAAGATGAGGACAATAGTCCGAATAATGTAAATAAAGTACATAATACCTCATCTCAGAAATATAGACAGATACTGAAAGGCCGAAACGTTGTAATAAATATGGCGACAAAGATGTGGACAATAGTCCGAATAATGAAAATAATTTTTTTCTGTTGAAAGTGTCGCTCTTCACATATCTGTAGACGTCGTGTCGGCTTTTGTTTTCAATTATCGCGTCTCTACGCATTAGGTTTATGGTGTTAATTATTAATATTGTTATTATTATTATTATTATTGTTGTTGTTATTTTCTGATCCATATTGACCTGTTTCAATCTGCCAGATATCCTTGGCCTTACTCTTTTCATTAATCTTTGTTTTTTTCATCCGTCCATCACGGCTGGTAAACTTACCTTCATTATTCACTTACTTTCTAAGCAGATTTTCCTCATATTTCTACTTTTCGAAAAGGCATTCCACTCCATCGTTACACACAATTAGATTACATTTCAAATAGCATAATACTTACCATTATGTGATTTTTTTTGTTTTCATTTTTGTGCCGCTTGTCCGTTTCTTTCCCTGATATAAAAACATGGGGCTTTGCCGAGAGTAAGAATTTGCTAGTATAAAAAATAAAGATGAGGATTTTAGTCTAAATAGCAAATCATATAATAATGATGATTTGTCATCATTATTATAGGCTTTTATCAGATGCATTTCACCAGAATCAAAGCTTTATTGCCTTGATTGTGGTGAAAGGACTAAAACAAATTGTAATTCCATGTTACAAGTTTGCTTCTTTCCAGGTAAAGAAATAATATTTTAGTTTTTATTTTCAGTCTTTCAAGAATCTAGGGTTTTCATGAAACATTCCAGACTGAAATGTATTTCTACTTTCTGAATTTATATTAATTCAATTCATTTTGTGATTTGTGCAGAAAAGCCAATCCTACTAAACCACATATTCTCTGTTAGAATTCTTCCTGGCTGGATCTAATGCCTTGTTTGGTAGTTGCCATAGAAACAGAATGCAATAGATTTGCCGAAATGTGTTTTTAATATGACTGTAAGGGGAAAACGTTGTTGCCTCGGGCAACTGGGTTCCTACAAGTGGTGTCGAATTTATAGAAGTCATCGGAAATAAAAGCATCGGCATTTCGAATTTAAAACTCAGATTTAAGAATATCCTCCAAGTACGCCAGGGCATATGTCTGTTTTTCAGTTACCGAGAGTCGAGCATCTATTGAGGAAAATTCATCAGATAAATAATTTATTTCGAAGCAAGACGCTGCTACTTGGAAGGAATTTTACTCGGACAGAAATAACAGAAACAAAGCTAGGTTACAATTTGTGTTATTAGATTATATATATATATATATATATATATATATATATATATATATATATATATATATATATATATGAGTGGACATTGAGATCAACACCAAGCAGAGAGTGACTGTCTCAACGCAATCTGCAGGCTTCAAGTACTTACTCTCAATCTCTGATATTGAGAATATGCTAAAAACATGTGTTTAATGTATCTATCCATCTCTCTCTTTATATATATATATATATATATATATGTATATATATATATATATATATATATATATATATATAGAGAGAGAGAGAGAGAGAGAGAGAGAGAGAGAGACAGAGAGACAGAGAGAGAGACAGAGAGATTGATTTTTTTCACTCTCGTTTTTAAATATCCCCCATTGTGAGAGCAGGAGATTTGTAATAATGTTGAAATATGTATGTATCATGAACCTGTACGCATGACTACTGTGGAAACTCATATTTTAGGTCTCCTTCTCCTGTATATATATATATATATATATATATATATATATATATATATATGATTCAATCAATAAGCATATCATGTTAGGTTGTCGAAGTTCTTTTGAAAGATGAAACATTTTATAATTATTTTGGCATCCTTTCTACTAACTTGTAGAAGTATGTTGGTTGATGTGATTCCCAAGCAGTGTGGAAACAAGTGTTGCTTATTTTTAGGGAGTTCCCTTCGAAATTTACGATCAATTTCGTCCCAGACGAGTTCAGCTGGTGAAAGATCTGGAGACTGATGGGGACAAGCAAAATTCCCTTATGTTTCTTTGATTTTAGATCATTTGTAAAGTTTTGATCTGTGTTTAGGATCATTATCATGTTGTATAATTTTTTTCCTATAATGTATTAGCTGCAAGGAATATAATGACAATCTAGTATTGATTGATACTCTTCCTTTCGCATAATGCTTTTAATCTAAAAAAGTCTCCAGCAATCTCACTTTTCAAACATCCCCATAACACCACCATCACCCCAACCACCACCACTATGTTTAACATGTAGCACAAATAATTTTCATTCATTCGTTCCGAAGGTGTTCCTTTGACAAACACTCATCAGTGCATTGTGACTTTTTCCAATCTTCTAATGTCCAATCCTCGTTGGGTTTTTGTCCATTTTAATCTTTTCAACTTATTACCCTTTGTTTTAATATACGTTGCTTAACTGCTACACATTCTTTAAACACAAGAGAAAGAAGTCTTCTCTTAACAGGCATAACATGTTGACGTGTAGAATGAAATTCCACAGGTAGTTGGGGAGCTGTTCCTTTTGCTAGACACGATAAATGTTTATCCTACGGAATATATGTTTCTCTGAGCCTCGTAGATCTTTTTTTGTCAGTATCTGCGTCGATTTCTACCGTTCGCTGAAGACAACAATGCATACCATTTTTATATTTGTAATTCTCATGCAATTTGACATTCGGAATACACTTCTCTAGAAAGAATTGCCTCTTGGGCTCTTTTTGCAGAACTAATCTGTTTAGTTCTTGGCATTTTAACGGTTTAAATTTAATTTGAATCACTCATTAATCTCGATGCAGTGGAGTTTAAATATTTGTACATTTCTGCTCTACAGTTCAGAAAAATGCATCAAGTTGGAACAAAATTTCCAAAGGTTATGCCAATAAATTTATAATGCTTTGTTTGAATTTTATATAAGGGTTTGCATATATACACAATAGGTGAATTTATAAATCCCAAAATTATCCTTTATTATGCACTTATGTATTAGACCCAAACTTTTGATCGGTTTAAGCGTTTCAAAGAATTCTTCTCTATTGTCATCTAATATATATATATATATATATATATATATATATATATATATATATATATATATATATATAACACGGTACATAGAATTTTTTACATGTTGACATCCAATATATATATATATATATATATATATATATAATGAAATATAGTTTTAAACTGTGCTATATTTATGGAATAAAGATTATTTTTGCTGGAGTGGCTTGTTTGTTCATTTATTTATTTGTTTGGGCTAATTTATTTTACTTGTTTTTCATTTTCATTTTGTATTATTTATTCTTTTCGTTTTTGATGTTTTATTAACGTAGTAAAGAAATTGGGGAGATTTGCTTATGTCGCTTATTTAATAGTTAATTAAAGCTTTTTATCCTCCAATGTTTAGATGGCTTGCCGTAGTCTATTCTTTTATTTTGGTGGGTGGACAGTTTTTAATTTATTTATTTGGATTGATTATTTTTACTTGTTTTTGCTTATTTATGCTTATTTTTATTATTTCTAACGGTTATTTTAGCTTTTCAGTCCAAAAACGTCACTCTTTTACAAGAGGGGGAAATGTCTTAACCTGTTAAAGGGCGAAAATGAGGACTATTCCACGTTTGACGCAATCGTGAATAAACATTGCGACGACTTCAAGTTGGCAGAATTAACACCGGACAATTTCAAAATGAACCTGAACTAACACTACAACAATTATCAGAAGATTGCCAAAAATGCCTGAGTATAAAGAAAGACTCGAAGAACATTGAGGAGTCAGGAGTATCACATATACGTAAGTTAAACGAAAGTTTACGTTCTTCACCCTCCCCGGAAAGAAAAAAATCCATAATAAGGGGAAAAGTACAACATATAGGGCAAATTATGACGAAAATCGAAACAAATATAAGCCCCCCCCCATCTGCATGTTATCGATGTGGAGGACTACACTGGAATAAGGATTGCCGTTTTAAATATAAAAACTGACTTGTGTGTAGAAAAATGGGGCATAAGGCATCCCAATGTAGGAACAGAAAAGCTACTAGTAGGATAAGAGCTACTAGGATGCATGATGAAGACAATACCAACATAAGGAAATATGTGGAACTTGAAATATTAAATAAAAAGATAAAATTGCAACTAGACTCGGGTTCCTATCTAACGATAATTAACTTACAGACATGGAAAAAGCTTAACAGACAAACCATGTTACATACACAATAAATTGCTAAGTCGGTGACAGGAAAACGTATAAAATTCGAAGGAGAAATAATCGTAAATGTTAAATTTCACGGGAAAACAAAAAAACTCAAGATATACGTAATGAAAGATACGGAAAATTCTAGTGGGGACAGACTGGATGTAAAAATTCGACGTTTGGGACCTACCTATCAGCACATTTTGCAAAAAGTTAGACGGTGAACCATCAGATGCGACAAAGTTAAAGGAAGAATTACATAATCATTTCCCGAGGTATTTGCGAGCGGGTTTGGACGATGCAACAAATTTACAGCTAGAATTGAATTAAAAGAAACCCCCCAACCAGTTTTTAAAAAGAAGCGAAACGTACCGTTTGCTACTATAGAAAAGATCGACAGAGAATTAGAGAGACTGGAACAAACTGGGATCCTTTCAAAAACAGAGTTTAGTGAATGGGCAGCACCGGTAGTCTATGTAAAAAAGAAATCAGGAGAAATCCGTGTATGCGCAGATTTTTCGACGGGGCTAAATAAGGCTATTAAAGATCATCATTACCCATTACCGAGCCCAGAGAAAATATTTACAAAGCTCAACGGCGGTAAGATATTTTCCAAAATAGATCTAAGTGAGGCTTATCTGCAAATCCCAGTACAAGAAGAGAGTACGAAAATTCTATGTATTAATACGCACAAAGTGTTGTATAAATTCAACAGACTACCGTTCGGGGTAAACGTTGCACCAGCAATTTTTCAGCAGACGATGGACACAATGCTCACGGGCCAGAATTTTTCGACCGTTTATCTGGATGACATTCTAATTAAGACCGACAATGTTGAAGAGCACACATCGCACATAAAGGAGGTTTTCAGAAGACTTCAGGACTTTGGGTTTAAAGTAAAAGGAAAAAAGTGTGATTTTTTCCTAAATGAAATTAAATACTTAGGCCATATAATTAATAGAAGTGGCAGGAAACCAGACCCAGAGAGGGCATCGGCAATTAAAAACATGCCTGAACCAAAAGACGTTGCAGAATTACAAAGTTTCCTGGGACTAGCTAACTACTATGGCGAATTTATTGATAATATACATAAATTGAGGGCCCCACTAAATGAGTTACTAAAAAAGGAGAATAATTGGAATTGGAAAAAAGCGTTTAAGGAAATAATACAAAAATTAACTTCGGAGTTAACACTGACACATTTCGATCCCGAATTGGAAATCATTATTGCAAGTGACGTGCGCTCACATGGGGTAGGTGCGTGTATTCTACACAAGATGCGGGACGTTACAAAGAAACCCGTTGCGCACGCATCTAGATCATTATTACCGGCGGAGAGAAACTATTCACAGATCGAAAAGGAGGCATTAGGCATAATATTTGCAATAACTCGTTTTCACAGATATATTTATGGGAGAGAGTTTACGCTACAAACGGACCACAAACCCCTTCTTACGATTTTCGGTTAAAAAAAGCTCTACCAGTCTATACAGCGAACAGACTTTTAAGATGGGGAACTGTGTTACTAAACTACAATTTCAAACTTGAGTTCTACCATCAAAGAAAATTGGGCACGCTGATGGACTATCGCGATTAATACCGGCGAAAAGCGAACCGTTGGAAGACTCGGTAATAGCGGCATTACAAGCTGAAGATGAAATCAGTAAAGTGTTATACAATACAATAAAGGAACTACCTGTGCTAGAGATAAGAAGAGAAGCGGAAAAGGATTAATTTATTCAGAATACCAAGAAAGAAAATAGAAGAGAAGGAAAGGAATTTAGCAGACAGCTTCTCAATCTGTGACTACATATTATTGTATAACGAGAGAGTGGTAATACCGAAGTCGCTACGAAGGCGAATCTTGAAAGATTTTCATTTAGGACATCCGGGAAAAAACCGGATGAAGGCACTTATGAGAAGTTTTGTCTAATGGCCTAACATGGACGATGATATTACGCAAATGGTGGAAAGTTGTAAAGGCTGTGCTGCGAAAGCACCACCCTCTATGCAAAAGCCATGGCCTAAGGTTGACAGACCGTGTTCCAGAATCCACGTGGATTACGCAGGACCCATAGAGGGTTACTACTACTTAATAACAGTAGATAGTTTCAATAAATGGCCTGAGGTTTCCAGATTCAAACACCCGACGACAGAAAAAAACCATAAACTGTATACACGAATTATTCGCCAGATTCGGCGTCGTGGATTGCTTGGTAACTGATAAAGGTACACAATTTACCTCCAGTGACTTCAAAGAATTTTGTGAGACATACCAAGTAAAGCATATCAAGATAGCTCCGTACCACTCGAGGTCGAACGGACAAGCCACGTAGACACACTAAAAAGAACTTTAAAAAAAGCCGAAGATGTACCGACGGAAAAAGCGATACAGCAGTTCCTCTAAGTATACAGAATAACACCTAACGGGAACACACCATCTGGTCTTTCACCAGCGGAATTGATGTTTGCCCGGAGAATACGGTCTGTGTGTGATAAATTATTGCCAAAGAAGAACAAAAACCAGTATACACCTATTGTACCAAAGAGATCATTTAAACCAGGAGAACGAGTTTATTACTATGGGGCCTGGCACAATAATTAACAGACTGGAAAATGTTATGTACACAGTACAAGGCGAAAAGTTTAGCCATAGAAGACATATTGACCAAATACAAAAAAGACGGATTGAGGAGCCAAGCTCGTCACCCGCAGAAAATGACGATGTAATAGACGCAATCTTTGAAGCGTTTGAGATTCAAAGACCACAGGAAGGTACAGAATTTAGAAGGTCAAACTGGAAGAGAAAATTTACTGAACCTCTGATCATCAACCATAAGAGAAAAAAATACTAACTCCCTATCTAAGGAGGGGGTGTTAAGGGGTCTCCCCTTTTCACACAAATGGACTCACCCAAGGTATACATATACTACTACCAGTGAATACCCGAAAACTCAAGGAGTCGAGACGGAACGACAGAAGAGTAGTAGAGTTCAGTAGTAGTAGAGTAAGTCACACACAGAGACGGCGGCAAGCGTCACAGTTAGCGAGCAAGTAGTTAGGAGTCATACCGCGATACTTCAATACCAAGGCTGTATATATATTAATGCTACTAACCCGCATTCCTGAATCTACTAACCCATATTACCAGTTTGTATTATTACGCTAATACATTTATTTTCCTTATCCATTCCTGGCGTTTGTTATTCATTGATATCGGATTCATCCCGGAATCCAACATTAACTATGGTTTTATTGCAAGAATTGTCGGAGAGCCTGCGCTTAATCAATATAGGTATCTGTTTGATTATCGAAGCCGGGTGATTGGAGGATGTGTGAATGTACAGTGGTTTATCATTGGGTTTTCTGTATGGTTTATATGTGCCTTTTCTTAGGTTGAAGGTAACATCTAGAAAATCTACTTTGTTTAGGTTAGTTTTTATATCTATGTCAAATCCGTTATTTTTTTAAAAAAAAACTTTATTATTGCTTTTCTAGTTTTGTCTGTGTTTTGTTTGTTGTAGTTTGTTAAGATTATGTGTCCGTCGTCCCTGTAGAGTCCTGTATCATTTTTATCTCTTATTTCGCTTAGTTCATGTAGTAAATATATACCTATGACTTTGCAGGTCCTTGCAACGTCAAAGCTTCTCATTGTAGTGTCAAAGATCCCTTCTTTCTTTATCCATGCGTCTTCATCGTGGAATAGTAGTGATTTACTGGAGTGTTTAATGATATCGATTTCGTTTGTGTTTATTTTTAGTTGTTCCTGGGCTAACGTGATGGCCTTACCTAGCAGGAACAAATAAAAACAAACACAAACGAAATCGCTATCATTAATCATTCCCGTAAATCACTAGAACAACAAAACTACTTGTAACGCCAAAAATGAACTGAAGGCAAAAATTATAGGATCGTTCACCAATTTAAACAAGGAGTCAATCGAGAGGAGTTGGAGAATATAGCGAAGTCTTCTGGAGATCGAGTTTAAAGCCAATGGCAATTTTATTGAATAAATTTAATCGTTCATATTTCGATATATTTTTGTGTAATTTTGGTAAATAAAACTGTTAAAATGAGATTTTAGTGTTATTGTCAACAATTTTTCCATCGCAACCTGTATATATATATATATATATATACAGAAATATAGTCTTAAAGTGTGCTATATTTATGGGGTAAAGTGCTCAATATCAGAGATAGAGCGTGTGTAAATATAAAAGTGGACATGGGAGTCAGCACTTAGAGGCGACAGTCTGTTTCATGCTAGTGCAATCGTCATATATATATATATATATATATATATATATATATATATATATGTATGGTGTATATTTAGGCAGCAATTTTTCATTAATGCATGTTTCACTAAATGATATAGACAAGTTTTAATCTATTTATTTTAAGTAAGTTCCATTCATATTGTCTGATAAGCTTAATAACAGCATAATTGAAAGACGAAAGGAAATCACCAACTTGATAAATGTGTAAATCCAATCTAAGCTTTCGGCTTACCTAAGCCATTATCAAAGATGACAATTACATTTCAATATATTAAACAATACACGACCAAAACAATAATGATAGTCTGTTTTTGCTGCATGAAAAATTTTAAAGCAACGACAACCTCGTTTATACGAGACGTGGAAACGAAAATCGCGTCGCAACTCGTGACGTCACACATGACCAAGCGAGAGTGAAAACAAGAAGTATTAAGTATGGGAAACCGTTGGTATAAATCAATGGCTTCTGTTATCAATTATAGGCATTTAAGCATATTTGTGGAGATTTCATATTTTATTTTGTTCAGGTTAGGTTTCAACTGTTTATGTATATAGATTCAAGAATATTTAGTTTTTGTTTATTGTTTTCATGTTTAAGTATAGTTGTGTTTTCAACAAGGATTTTCCGGAATTGTGTACTTACTTAAAATAAACAGACCAAACTTGTCTATATTATTTAATGAAACATGCATTAATATATATATATATATATATATATATATATATATATATATATATATATATATATATATATATATATAAATATATATATATATATAGATAGATAGATAGATATGTGTGTGTGTGCGTGTGTATGTGTGTGACTGTGTGTATCGGAGTACAGCATGGCAGAGCTTCTATGCTTCTATACCTGAAAGCATCTTGCGTTCAAATCTCGCAGAAGAGGGATCTCCTCTGATCACGAATATTAAGCTGTGTCAAGGAAAGTCTCTAATTACTGGAAGCTATTATCATACATAAGATACAATCAGTATGAAATCAAATATCTTTCACCGGAGAAACAAAATTAATAAAGGTATTGTACAATAATAATTATTATACTTCTAAAATATTTGATATTTTCATTTTCCGAATCAGTCACGCCCCGCGAAAAGCGTTCAATGCATTATTTAACTTGCACGATGCGTATATACATGAAATTGAATTCTAGCGTTTCTAAAGAAAATACCAGGATGTAGTGAATTTTTTGTTTACTTCACTGATAACATTCAATCCTTAATAATGAATGCTTTAGTTAGTAATAAAACGAAACAGGTTTAAAAATTTGAAATTTGCACAGATTAATTGAATCCTTATTGATTAAATGTACCCGCTATATATATATATATATATATATATATATATATATATATATATATATATATATATATATGGCACGTGACCGAGTGGTTAGAACGTACGCTTTCTGACCATGAGACCCTCGTTTGAATCACATGGAGGAGGCGATCACACATTCGGAAAGTGCTTGAAAAGCATACCACGCGCTGACCCAAGCCTTGTGAGTGAAAGTGGGGACACGGAACCCTTGTGAGACATCAGTGATCGTGCTTGTACTAAGTCACAAGTCATCGTGATCAAGGTTTTCAGTGTGCTAGCCTTGTTCAGAAGTTGACCACGCTAGATAACACCCTTCGCTCCTAGAAACTGTAACTAAGGTCCGCTCAGCATAGTTGCAGTAAAAACTACAGGTGAACTCTGGGGGGTTTGAACGAAACACCAATGTGCCTGAGCAGGCGTCTGTAATGGGGATTAGCTAGCCGCCTTCGTAGTCTGGCATCCTTGGATACGAGTGTCTGCGCCATTGACATTCATATATATATATATATATATATATATATATATATATATATATATATGTATGTGTATGTGTGTTTGTGTGTGTGTGTGTGTGTGTGTTTATTGCGATGGGGAGATTGTCTTTATCTAGATATGCCCACGGATATTATCGACAAGAGATTTGAAACGAAGCCTAAAAGCCAGAAATAACTACTTCTTCTATTTTTTCCCATCAATTCAATTGTTTCTAAATAGAAATCACCCCTTTCTTTCCAAACCGTGCAAAGAAATTCGGTTGAATCGGTAATAGCTTCTGGAAAATTACCAGCTTTTTTTCTACTGATCTTCTTAATAGATTATATATACCCAGCCTCAACACCGTTCTCAACCAGCGCCGGCTCTGCCGGCCTGGACATGTACACCACATACCGGAGTGAAGGATTCCGAAAGTCCTTCTGTGACACTATTAGAAGGCGCTGGTAAATTTTAAGCAAATACTTTTAAAGAATAAACTGGAAAACAAAAGAAAGGCTGTTTTCGTGTGGGGTGAGAAGCATGCATAGCCGCCTTCTGATTTTGGTTAAGTTGATGTTAAATGTTGGTATTTTCTTAAGTGTCCAATCGACCTCGCGCGGATGAATGGATTATATTTTAATGACCGGTGACTTAAGACCCGGTGAGATAAACGGAGGCTAACAGCAAGTCTCTAGCAAAAATTCGCTCAGTTGATAGAACTTGGTAAACAGGAATGGCATTGTAGTTATATTTTTCTTTTTCTGACAAAGACGCCATAAAATTTATTTAGAGCAATTTTCTCTTTTTATCACTTGTTGACCAAAAAGCTGGCGTGGAGAAGCGACAGGTAACGAATCCCAGAGGCAGCCGACCACAAAAGAAAACGGATAGAATTTCCTGCACTCTTCAGGCGGTGATGGTGGGAGGCACCCACGCGAGATGGAAGGATTGGGCTGATCGATATTCTGTCACCACGACTCTTCGGGGGAGGAATCTTCCCCTTATTGTTAACTGTAAGAAATGTTTTAGTTCATGCCACATCGACTGAAAAAAACCTACTACTAAAAAAGAATTCTCTTATTACCATATTAGTACAAAAACGCACAATCTTAAATTTAAAAATAATTCAACCTCAGCGTTCCGACCGCATGCTCCAAAATTGCTTAACGTTAACAATAACACATTTCTAAAAAAACATATTTCAGATTACATCTAATCTTTCGTTGTCCTGTTTTTGACTGGATGTAACAAACAAATCTATTTCCATACCTGATGATGTCTGTATGAACAGACGAAAGTTTGTAAAAAGGACCTTATGCAAATGGAATTTATTAAAAACAGGGATCATAATATTCATCTACAGGTTCGGGGTTAATGTATTTTAATAAATTTGTTTGCGAAGATGTATTCTCGCCATTTATATCATAAACTTCACTATCTGCTTTTTGCATGAATGATTCATGTAATATATGTGTGTGTGTGTGTGTGTGTGTATTTGTGTGTGTGTGTGTGTGTTTGTGTTTGTGTGTGTGTGTGTGTGTGTACCAGTTTTTATGAAAAGTAAGAATTTATTTCAATTCCAAACAACAAGCTGCATGGTTTCCTCTTCAAATTAATCCCCTTCGAGCCTAATGCATATTTTTATCTTTCTCTGCCTCACTTCTATGCAATGCTGGAAGGATTCTTCTTGGTGCCCCTCAGCTCCGTTTGTTAAGATCTTCTTAATGGCCTGAACGCCTTCTAAACGGATCCCCTTAATGATTCCCTTAAGATTGGAGAAAAGAAATATATCACACTGAGCAAGATCAGAAGATTAGGGAGGGAGGTTTTTTTTCAGTACGGCGAGTTTTTTTCTCGGCCAGGAACTGTAGGATGCTCAGAGCGTTGTGAGCTAGTGCAGTGACATGGTGAAGTCGCCACTACTTGTCCTGCCTTAAAAGCATGTGAGAAAATGAAATGGTTGCGAAAAGCTAAGATTACAGTTATATACTCCCAAGATATAATCTCAGATGAAAATACAATCCGCCCTTTCGCCCAGAGCTCACATAGCACACCCAGTCTCATTACTCTTCAGGCAGGTCTATATGAAGACCGTGTCTGAGTGTTCAGCGTATTTTTTTTTTTTTTTACTGAACAACCTGCATAAATGAATTATTTAAAGTGGTCAATTTCCTGCCATGCACACTCACTGCATCATTGCACCATGTCCTGTACTGGTGCAATATGTGCCATATGTTGTCAGATGATGAAACAATCGCAGGTTTTAGTTTTATTGTAAAGAACAAATTAGGACAAACATTCTTTGCATTAATCCTTAAACATTTTCCTAAAGATAGTAAACTCCGTACTATTTTTAATAAAAATACACTAAAATAAAGTTCCAGCTGAAAACCTAGAGAAAATTATTAAGAAACATAATGCTTATACCTTGAATAAATATTTAGACCAAAACCAAAGAAATTTGAACAGTATAAAAATAAAAAGAGATGAAGATAAACAAAAATTATGTAACTGCAGAAAGCCTCATAATTGTCCTCTACAAAATAAATCTCGCACGGAATCATTAGTACACCAATATATCTTCTATTGAAGATCCCGACAACATAAAAATTTATATAATTTTCACAAGCCATGAGTTCGAGAAAAGATTCAATCAACATCAAAGTTCATGTAGGATAAATAAATACCAAAATCAGACGTCCCTATCGAAAAATTTCTGGCACTAAAAAGAAACCAATAAAACACCTACGGTTTAATGGAAATTAATAAGAAAAGCTAAAATATGTAGGTCATTAAATGACCCATGTCCTTTGTTCATACATGACAAGCTATATATTAATAGCTTTATAAAAAACTAAAAAAATTCTGAATCAGAGACATGAAATAGCTATTATTTGCCGTCATTGTCAAAAGCTTTTTCTTATATAATATTTTTTTTAAAAAAGTGTATCTGGTAATATACATACTTATACGTAATAATAATTTTTAAATAATTTAAGTAATTGTATTATATTTATTTGTCTTAAGAAGAAATATAATCTAGTAATAATTAAAATAAAAATAATATTTTAAAATTGTAGATAAATACAACGGATTCTAATCCAAACAACCCTTTTAGAAAGAATCTGTATGTATACAAGTAGAGATTTAACGAATAAAATACCGAAAAAAATTTTTGCCATTGATAACAAACCAGACGACATGCGTTGAACGGATGTCATAATTCGTTGAAAAAAGGCACCCCTACCCGACCTAGACTTAACCTCTTTTTCGAACGTAACTCATAATTGATACAATAATAGGTAATAAAAAAGAACACGCTACCGCCCCTGTCTAAATGATTGGATTTCTCTATATCCAAAATTTATGAATATATGTGCTTTTAAAACTCGGTAAATTTTAAAATAAGTTATTCAAAAGTTCGGTTGAAGATGAAACAGAACTAATGCTTTTAATTTGATATAATTGAATTTGAAGTTTTTGTTTTCTGTTTTTGAAACATAGTAATTCCTTGTAGCGATGAAAGCGTATTTTTAAATCAGCTAATTTATATGTATGCTCTGTAAATTTGCATTGAGCACTGTTTTGTAAAAATAAAAATATCAATATCAATATCAATATATATATATATATATATATATATATATATATATATATATATATATATATATATATATATATATATATAGTTCCGAAAGGACTTCATGAAATTTCCCACTGATCAGTTTTGTATAAAACAAACAAAAAATAAGATCACGATAAGATATATTTTATATAGATAAAGCTCTTCGTAATGTGTGAGTTGTACTTGTGAGGACAATATTTTGTATTTCTTTAAGGCATGGGCTACCAGAAACCCATTCAATGAGTCAATCGGAACCTTTTACAATAAATCCAGGGGTTCCAACAACAACTGGAATTATTGATGTCCTCGTGTGCCACATGTTTTAGATTTCCACTTCAAGATCCATGTATTTTGATAGTTTGTTTTAATATCTTCAAAGATACATTCAAATCTAGAGGAACTACCATGTCAATAAGAAATCATACTCTTTTTTGTGGTTTCTGATCGCGATGTCTGGGCGATTAACTTTGATTGTTCTGTCTGTGTATATTGTAAAGTCCAATAAAATTGTTACCGGTCCTATCTCTGTATCCTGGTGATATTCTTGCAGTTACCTTCCCGTAGAAGTTGCATAGTTTCCAATGCAGATATTAGCCCACTCGATCATGCAGAGATTTATATTCACTGGGTGTTAACACTGTGCAACCAGATACAAGATGGGTCAATTGTTTCTGGATATTTATCTCAGAAACTGCATTTGGATGAACACAATTTGTCAGTATGTGTACTTGGTAATTTCATTATCTTCTTCTTCTTCTTCTTCTTCTTCTTCTTCTTCTTCTTCTTCTTCTTCTTCTTATTATTATTATTATTATTATTAATAATAATAATAATAATAATAATAATAATAATAATAATAACAAAAATAATAATATTAACGTTATAGTTGGTGGGGTACACGTATTTGAACAGACAGCCCTGTTATATTAAACAGTAAAATTAGTGTAAACTGGCCTTAAATAAATATTTGCCGAGAGGACGTATTATTTTACCTGCAAACTAATGCTTAAAAATGCATAATTTGAAAGTTTAAGTACTTTCAGCGTACGTATATACAGGCAATAGACATTGGATTCTGAAAATTCCCGCATAAAATATAGATGTTTATCAACATGTATTCAACTAAGATAAATCTAGTCATTTTTCTTTCATTATCACGCGTGGCACTTAACTGACAATGAAGTGCCATACGTTTGAGTGTTCATGCCTCTTTCGATTCATGAGAGGCAGATTTCCCACAGTATGCTGTTGTTTCTTTCTGAGGTAAACTTCTTAACAACCTATAGGATCCGATGTATATATATATATATATATATATATATATATATATATATATATATATATATATATATATATGTGTATTATGTATATATATATATATATATATATATATATATGTACAAAGACATTAACGTGTGTGTGTGCATGAACGTAAAGAGTTCGTGTTTCAAAGTACGTTCGTACGTGTGTGTGTGTGTGTGTGTGTGTGTGTGTGTGTGTGTGTGTGTATGTGTGCATAATGTTCAAAGGCAAAGAGTCCAGTCTACCATGCGATTTTATCTATGCTTATGTGTGACGGAAGAGATTTATTAGTCTCTTTTCCAAGGCCAATAATTCAAAATAAATGCAAGAAACTATCTGATGCAAATTATATACACGTGACACTCGGTGAGTATCTCAATCGTATAATTATTTTCATATGTTATATTTGTTTTTGAGTGTGAGCTTGCGTGCGTGTGTGCGCGCCTGTGTATCTATTTATGTCCCTCAGTCGATATGGCATGACGCACAATATAACAGAAGCGTATTCGCCACGCCCCACACAGGCGTATCAAGAAGCACCAAATCTTGAGCAAAGCCTTAACATTATCCGTTCTTGACTTATCTCTTTTATATAGAAATATAACTTTCTGATAGCTTCGCTCGATGTTTAGGCAAACATGATAGAAATCTAGTAGGTTGCTTTTAGAGCACACAAATCAAACACAATGCAACATTGAATTTTCTTTCTGTCTTTTTCCCTCTTTTTCTTTCTCCTTCTTTTACTATTGCATCACGAGCGGTTTCGTTGCCTTCCTTTTATTCTTACTTTATCTTTCTTTTCATTCCTTTTCGTACTTTTATCTGTCTTTCTTCTTATTTTCTTACCTTCCTTTCTTTCATTCGTTTTTCTTTTCTTTTCTTATTCATTCTTTATGCTTTCGTTTCTTCTCTTTCTGCTTTTACTTTCTTTTGGATTTTTTCATTTTCCTTTCTTTTTGCCATTTCTCTTTATATTTTGTTTCTCTTTCTTTCTTTTCTTTTCTTTCTCTGTGCTTTATCATTCGATGTTTTTCCATTCTTTTTCTTTCAGTTTTCGTCTACTTTCCCTAACCTTTCCTTCATATTCTTTTTTTCTTTTTTTGTTACTTCCTTCCTTTCGCTGATTCTTCCTTTCTCCCTTTCTTTTTCCTGCTTTCTTTCTTTCTTTCTTTCCTTCTATTTTCTAATATTTCTGCTACATCCACGCGCACATCAATATCTATCTATCTATCTATCTATCTATGGATTATTTTCAATATAGTATATTTCACCCGCCAAACAATATTTTTCTTTCATTCTCTTTCTGCGTACCTCTCTACTCCATACAAACCTGTCTCTTTGTTTACTCACACCTATTTTATATATTTATACTATACGACCTTTGTTTCTCACGTGTACAATCGTATGTATGTAGGAATAAAGTGCGTTTAATTTATATAGATTAATGACATTATTTCTCAACTGGAAGACACTTTCCAAACCTTACTACATTTGTATTGAAAATATTATATTTAAAATTATGCAAATCTTATTATTATATAATATGATAATTCTAGCGAATTACCCATTTTACACACACACATACACACAAGTATACAAACATATTCACATAATACATACATATATATATATATATATATATATATATATATATATACAAGGTAACCAAAAAAGTTCTGTCCGTTTTTAAAGGAAAAAAAGGAAACGGTTCACAGTATGTGGAACTTATATTTAGTCTTCGAAGTAATCGCCATCGGCATCCAGCACCTGCCAACGTGCCTCCAGCTGTTCAATGCCCTTTCGGTAGAACTCGGGGGGTTTTGAAGCAAAGAAGTCCGTGAGGGCTTTGCGCAAGTCTGCTTCATTGGTGAAGGATTTCCCACGAAGATGATTATCCAGGGAGTGGAAGAGGTGGTAATCGGATGGCGCAAGGTCAGGTGAATAAGGTGAATGGCACAAAGTCTCCCACCCAAGTTGCTGTATGGTATCCCTGACCACTCGCGCGACATGTGGCCTGGCGTTGTCATGGAAGAAAAGCACACCTTTGCGATTCAGCAGTGCTGGCTCCTTCTGGCACAATGCCTGTTGCACACGTTTCAAAATTCTGCGAGTTTAGGTCTCCAGTGACCGTTTGGCTCGTTGGTAGCAGTTCATAATGAACCACTTGACGACCTGTCCATCAGACACAAATCGTAATCTTGCGTGGGTGCATAGGCGGTCTTAAGGTATGAGTGACAGCATCCTGAGGAGAGAACCAATGTCTGGAACGCTTGGGAGTTTCGTACAGAACCCACTTTTCATCACTGGTAAGCACTCGATTGAATAAGGATGCGGTACGGTGGCGAGAAAGCAGCGATACGCAGGCTGCCACTCGTTGTCCCTTGTGGACCTCCAACAGCGTTTGCGGAACCCACTTGCTCAGTTTATACGTCTTACCTAGGCAGTGCATCGGAAACGTAGAACTGTCTTGCAAGTTCACCACGCGTTAGACTACTGTCCTCTTCAATGGCCGCCTTCAGGACTACGTCATTCAAGACCTGTGGTTGTACACAGCGAGGCTCATCATGGAGAGACAAATCTCCCGACTTGAATTTTCGAAACCAACGCCTTGCAGTACGTTCATCTACAGCACTATCCCCAAACGCTTGACATATGCGGCGACTTGACGCAGCTGCTGATAAGCCCACTTTGAAGTCGTAAAGCAAACAGCCCCGAACGAGATCTCTAGACACTTCCATCCTTCTCACAGCTGTCCGGCTTATAATTGATGGCCGGGCACGGTGCACGTGTTTTTCATAACGTCTGATGTTCCTACTTCCGGCTGTCCGAATTTGAAAACAATTGCTACACGCATTTCATATATATTTCAACTTTATTCAATTACTAATCAAAAAACGGACAGAACATTTTTGGTTACCTTGTATATATATACATTCAAACATATTTGGTTAAATAAAGTCTGTCTATTCAATTTTTTATTAAAGTTTTCAAATTTCCGGATTTTTTTATATCATCGGTAAATTTACCATATTTATTTTTTATTTTACTTTATATTATATATATTGTTGGTCAATCCAATATATTCAAGCAAGGCAATATGTCCCCTGAGACGCAAGCTTGTTAGTGATACTGATGGAGAAAATGTCATTGAGATAAAAGGACACTGAAAGAAGGCCGTTAAAACTGATTGACATTGCACATTCTGCAGGAAAGCCAGAAGCCGGAAGCAAGTTCCACGAGCGACAAGAAACTCTTAGCTTAGAGTATATGGTTCCATCTAGCAATTTCAACAGAGAAATTATGGAACTTTGCTTCCAATCTCGTACTATGTTTAAATTTATGAAGTCTAGATATCAAGTAAGAAAGCTCATTAGAAGAATTGCCCTGAAAATATTTATCAAAAAACGCATCGGGAATTATGTTATGGCGGTGGAAAAATGACTGATGTCAGGCCACGACAGAACCGGGAAGAGAGAAAAATATACGCATAAAAATTCTAGTTTCACTGTTTAAATGACGTCACAATAAGTGACTTAAAATTGGTTCCAGCAAACGTGAGAACGCTGGAATTAATAATAAAAAAAACGTTACATAAACATGCACAAAACACAATCCTTGAAAACAAATGTAGCAACATTCGAAAGTCCTCGGGCAAAAATAATAAAAAATAAAAATAAATATGATCTTTGGTAAATTTATCGAACCAATTTTATAAAACAACTGATTCGGAAATTTGAAAAATTAATAAAAAAAAATTGGGTAGACAGAACTTCTCGAGATTATTCAACCGAACGTGCTTGAAAGAATTCTTTTTGCAGAAATACACCACATTTGTGTGTGTGTGTGTACACACGTGCACACACACACACACACACATATATATATATATGTGTATGTGTGTGTGTGTGTTATGTGTTTGTGTGTGAACATCGTTTCATACCTTGCATTTATCGATGCGAAGTCTAAACACTGAATTCCAGACTGTCGCTCTGAATTATGAGTAATATTCTGCGCACGTTTATAAACAATGTCGACCTTCTGTCAACAACGATAGGATAATATTATGATTCATGATGATGATGATATTTCATCATTCTAGAAATAAAGATCTGATATTTCATCATTATAAAAACAAGCTTTCCACCAGAAGGAAAAGTAATAGAAATAACAATACAGACTGGACAGGATGTAGCTTCTTCGCTCCATGAAAACCCAGAATTGACGGTTTCAAAGGCTTCCCTTAACCACGAAATTATCGGAAAAGTTATGAATAAGTAAACCCAAAGTTTAAGGAAACAAAAAGAGATAATAACCCTGAGAACATTTAATACACACAAAACAAATACTGTAAATAACATCAGGAAAAGAAAAAGTACGCATTCTTGTCATTAATTTCAATACGTGTCTCAAAGTTTTATTGTTGTATGTTAATGTTGTAGGTTTTAGTCATTTCATTTTCTGTATAAAAAGACCAAAGGAATTCTCTATCAACTATTAATACATTAACATGGTGTAACTTAAATTAACAACTCAACAGGAACCCCGTCATAATAACATTCATAAACAAACGGGAAGAACGGATTGTAAAATAGACACACCTTAATAGAAATATTCTACAAGAATATTTAAACAGATCTATTTTAACATAAAATAGACAGAAAACATCATATACTAGAATAATACACCTGAAAATAAAGACAACTTATACGCACACATTCATAGAAATAGCGAAAGCTAGTGAAGTGTAGCTTCGTCATTCACTATGCAATATGAAACTGGATACATTGGGAAAGGTCGATTTTAGTAGCGTAGTATTGCAATCTATATGAAAGTAAGAGTTTGACATGATAAACAATGTTACAATTTTTTTTCAAAATCGTTAACCTTTCTTTGAGGAAACGAGTTTAAAGATTAAGTTTAAGTTAAAAATTGAATTGTTGGAATGTCAAGCCGGTGATCAGTAAAAGAATTAACGCTGTCAAAAACTTCCGTACCCTAATGCAAAGCAAATGTGTAAATGTTCTTTAATAAAATGTTTTCCAATTGAAAAATTTACTCGTTCTCACTAAATCGAACAAAAAGGATTATGAATAATATAAAAATATTTACATTATAAATGAAAAATGGAGATTAAATAAAAAATGTTTTTCTATCTATTAATCATCTGAAATGCTAACATTAGCCATCAGGTTAATGTGTTAAGAGGTGCCTATTCACCAGAACTCTATGATAAATTATACAGCCTTATAAAATTTATAATTCAAATATATATAGTTAGTTGGTTTGATATTAAAAGGAAGATTAAATTCCATAAGCAATATCTGTATATATTCCAAATGGCCCAGAGAAAAACTCAACAGACGACAGAAATACAGAATGTTGCATTAAAAATTACAGCACAAAAATATCTGCTTAAATTTGATTAACATCCTATAAAATTGAGTTTTGTGAAGCTACACTTGCAGAAGAATATTCAGATAAGGAACTCCAAGAGATTCTGGTCAATGCAACAACACAGGAATTGCCAAATTTAGCTGCACTTTCGCAAGGTGTGGAAAGAGGAGTTAAATCAATTACTGAAGCTTCACAAATTGTATATAAACAAGAAGCAAGGCACAAGCACATTATCCCTAAGTTATTGTGCCATCAAATAAGACCTTCATTTACTTCAAAGCGAATTTATACTGAACAATTTGGCTATATTATGATGCAATGTTATACAGTGCAGTAGTTTTAGTGTTATTTTCAATGAATAATGAAAATTTAAAACATTTCGACGTATAATTTGGGTCAATTCAATGTATCTAAAAAAAATATCAAATTTATTTGGATTTATTCTTGAAATAAAATTTTGATGTCAATTTCTAAGCAAAAAACTGCGGAAATGAGGTATTTCGGTACATTTCTCAGACAAATTTAAACCTAAATAATCAAAATGATGAAAGCTATGAATCTAATACTTGATATCTGTACTTAGCACATCAAATCCACAGCTCTTGCACCGAGTGTAATGTTGATTTTCTAAACAAAGGGGAAAAATCAAGTTGTCCTAATATACAAACAAATCTATTAAAGACTCAGATACAAATTAAATATCAACAAAACAAGTCTGTATAGAGATAACGTGATTATCCTCGTACGTAAGACCTACACACAACAAACAGAGTGACTTAGAAAAACTAACCAAATCCTTCAAGGATCATGGATTAGGTATTACCGTTAACACGAACGCCAAAGTAACCGACTTTCTGGATGTCACATTTGACCTTTCATTTCGCTATCACTTTAACAATTTTTACAAAAACTTCCGATGTCTTCAATTTCTACTTTTAATTTATTTTATCTCCACTCTATAATTTTTGTAAACTGAATCCAGATCTATATCTCAATATTAGATTTTAATTATATAATTATTACACGTAGAATTAATATACTATATAACATTGCTTCCATGAGACCGACAATTCTTGAAAATATTAACGATCGTAACGAATAGTTCATCACCATTATAAGTATAAATATATAAATAATATGAATATAAGTAATTATACTCGTCTGAAAAAACCTTAGGTGTTTTTGCTTGTAGATGAACAAACCAATACCCAAGGAAAAATAAGGAATACAAAAAGAAAGAACTAAGAACATGTAATTGAGGCGAAAACAATCGTCCAGAATCCAAGCTCAGAGTCCAAAGAAAAAAACCTCCAACACGAGTTAAGAAAAGTAACTAAGCAAAGTGCTCAATACACTAAGTTTTAATAACTAAAGATACAAACATAACACTGCGTTATCTACGTACGTATGGAAAATTAAACAAGACTATAATAAAGACCTCACTTTGAAATGGGAAATTTTAAAGAAATGCTATAAGTATAAAGCAGGTAATCAATTTTGTCCACTATGTATAGAGGAAAAGTTAGCCATCGCTTTGTATAAAGAACACAACAATTTGATAAATCTAAAATCTGAAATCTTGAGTAAGTGTAGACATAGAAAACGCTGGTTATTAGAATAAGATTTGGTTTACTTCTCTTTTTTTATTGAATAAATATGTATTAACCTCTTCCGTTGTTGAGTTACTGTTTATTATTATTATTATTATTATTATTATTATTATTATTATTATTATTATTATTATTATTATTATTATTATTATTATTGTTATTATTATTATTATTATTGTTATTATTATTATTTTGTCACATGATCATGTTTTTATGTTGTAAGCTATTTATATTCTGTTCTAATGTTACCTCTTTGGCCGACGTACCCTGACGATCCGCGTAGGTGAAACCTAGGTAGGTTTGCCTGGCTCTTTAGGTTCATATATATATATATATATATATATATATATATATATATATATATATATATATATATATATATATATATATTAATTCATAATATCTATAACAATTTTTCTATCTTTAACTGGGGACATGGATAACGTTAATTTTTAAACGAACAAGATTGTACGAGCTCTGCTTCTTAAAAGTTGACTTCTAATGGCGCACGGTTTTATGAATAATTCCTGAATTAACTGCACTCACAACTATGTTTGTTATATTAAGAAATATATAAGAGAGTTTATCATAATGTTTTAAATGCTACAATATGGCAGCGTCTAGTTGGAAGATGCGCTTCCTGGACCGAATAGCAGGGCATATAATAGGCCAAACATTTGAAGAAGGCCAGAGAGTACAATGACCGAAATGTTGTCAGTATAACAACGAAGATGAGCATGCTGGTCCAAATAGCAAAGCATATACCGTAATTACTCGTGTATTATGCTATTTTTGAAGACCTAAATTTGAGTTTAATTTTATGGGGATCTCATCATGCACGTGATATAAAATTAAAATATATACCGCTGGCACTGGATACGCCGTTCATCAAACTGTATGTCCATTTACTATAGTCAAACTAGCTTCAAAATTAAATCTTCAAAGATTGCATGATTCATGAGTATATACGGGAATAATATACAAGTCGAAATTAAAAGGCACAAAATCACTTTTAGTAAGTCAATCAGTACTTAGTGAGTTCAGTTCATTTTTTCATTTTTCTACATGGCAGTTAGTGAGGATTGAAATCACTAGGGTTAAACCCACCTGAACTCATAACTATTGCTCCAATAAACCGATTCCAGTAGATACGAGTTCTTATCGAAGTTTACTCAACCTTTACAGGTCGTATTTATTAAGCAACTCGCGAAGATGAAACTCTTGTGAATAATAATTGTCGATATTGTTTTTCGACAAGGCGAGCACAGCATTCCATTGAAGCCATATAAAGACATAAACGATTTCTTTCCATTAAATAGCGCTGTTTCCTCTGATCCAATACGTCATTCAAACGAGCCAATTCCTATATGTATGCAATAACAGTTTATCTAGCTTCCAGCAATTTGAAATGAAACTTTCGCCCTAAATCGCTCACCATAAAGATAAAGATTTTACCCTGAGGAAATTCTTTTTGGTTTGACATATGAAATAATGATTGTAAGGATGATAGAATATTCATTCTTGTAATAAATCTATAGTTAATCTCTTGTCCGAAAATGACATCGCATCGTGTGTGTCAATGTGATCGATAATGTTCATAAGTAACTCAATTTCTTAACTTTTGACAGCAAACATGGATCTTGGTGCCATCAAAAAAAAAACGGAGTATCAAAATTTTTTTTCCTATAATATCGCTTTCATTTTAACTACCTTCACTCTTCGCCAATGCTTATTGTCTTAAATAGCAATTATTAGAAGTGTAATTAGAATATATATTTACATGTTGATTGATTGATCTCTTCTTTTTTACGGCGTATCAGCCTTTTTTGAGGATATTTAAAGCTGAAACATATTTTGGATAGTAAATCTTTTTGAAGATAAGAATAATTTAATGATACAAGACTTACTATTTAACCTAGAGCTGGGAAGAGAAGAAGTGGATTCATACCTTTCCTAAGACTATTTGCACGTAAGTGAATATAAAGAACCCGACTGGAATTGGAACTCGGATCTCTGATTTCACATTCGAAGCATATATACATTACACCACACTCACATTCAAGTTTAAAAACTTGGTATTCCCGAACAGTCCCCCATTTAGATATTGACCAGATTCAACGTTGCTTAACTTCGGTGTCAGACGAGGACAGGTGTTTCAACGTGATATGGCAGTAAGCATACACACATATATTCTCCCATATATATATATATATATATATATATATATATATATATATATATATATATATATATATATATATATATATATATATATATATATATATATATATATATATATATATATATATATATATATATATATATATATATATATATATATATATATATATATATATATATATATATATATATATATATATATATATATATATATATATATATATATATATATATATATATATATATATATATATATATATATATATATATATGGGAGAATATATGTGTGTATGTTTATATGCTTAAAAAATATATATATATATACTTACTTATCACGTTGAAACACCGGTTCTCGTACGATCACCAAAGTTAGACAACGCTGTGTAAGTACAAGAATTCTCCGAGTTAATGATCGGAAGATCACGAAGGATTGAATCAAGTTCAAATACACGCGCATATATATATATATATATATATATATATATATATATATATATATATATATATATACCCATACATTTTTGTGTGGTGGGAGAGATAATCATGTTTTAGTGATACAAGTCTTACTAATTAACCGGTAACTTGTAGGGAACATGTAGTTTCGAATCTTTTCCGAAGGTATTTGCACATAAGAGAATATGAAGAACCCAACGCGAATTGGAACTCGTCTAACCGTTTAACAAATCCAAGCCCTTATCTATTACGCAACCGATGTAAACTTAAAAGTTTACAGCACCTGGTATTCCCAAATAGTCAGGCTCGATGTTGCTTAAGTTCGTTGATAGTACTGGAACCGTTGTTTTAAACATAATGCGCCCGTAATTTGTGTTTTCTTGAATCCTCTGAATAAATATTTGCTTTCTATATAAAAAATTTTTGTATTTATTTAAAAATATTTCGAAAACCACTTAACAGAAAAGCAATAGAATTTGAATCCCCCTTCCCAACTGAATATTGCTTTTCTAAAGTATATCCATTACGCCATCAGATGCGTACTGACATTTTTTTGTATTGTTTAAATGCTCACAGCCATAATCAAGTTTCTTTCTATATGCACTCATAATGTGTTTATTCGTGTGTACTTGTATGTCATTCTACTGTTTCGAGTAAAAACTAAAATTAACCTTGTACACGAGTTAAACTAATCGAAGATGCAGTTGTCTCCCTTTATCCATCTTTTCTTTTTCTCTTGTTAGGTTATTAACGGTAAATAAAGAATCCGTTACTTTTATTTATTAAGAGTCTCAGTGCCTAAGATTAATAATGTTGACATTTTGGATATGCCAAAAAGAAGCTGGAGAGTGGCACGTTTAAGTGGATAGGTGAAAATTATCGACTTCATAAAGAAAGAGATAAAAGGGCACTTCGCCGTGGTATAATGGTTAGCGTACTATGTATCGGAAGAATTGACTGCCTTAGTATCTTCTGTTTCCGAACAGAAACTCCCAAAATCTGAATGTCCAGAAACTAGCATCTGATACCCTCTCCCATCCTAACCCTACTAGCTCATTGTTAGGGAGGGGTCTGGCTTGTAATATTCAGTACTTCTAAAACAGAATTGTTGAAGCTCCACCATCACCGAGCAGACTCCGAGCAGTCATCTATCGGATGTAACAACAAAACTGTCCAAATCGTGTAACAGTATGAGATAAAATGTCCATCCAAAGAAATGCTTAACATTTTTAAAAAAATAACACTAATGTAACTGAGTTTTCAGATAAGATGTTTAGCCATCTTGACAACATTTGTCGTAAGAATCATTGAAAAGCACTTTGACTTATTCAGTCAGAAAGACAACAGGTTAAATCGTTTTGTGTCAGCTCCACTGTCTTCCCAAATGAGAAATGGTGAGAGGAAAAAGACTATTCAGGACTTCAGTAATGTTATCAACATTCATACACTGGATTCCATATTCAAAGTCCATTCAAGAAGCATCAAGAGAACAGTGAATAAGTTTAAAAAAGAGGAAACAGCAGAGAGGAAAACTGGATCAGGAGGTCACAACCGGAAGAGAGATCATCATTTCAACTTAGAGCTAAATATATTCTTATCTTTCAAAGTAGAATCCTATAAGGTTATAAATACCTCGGAGAATTCCAGTAACATGTCTTTAATCATATCTAAGATTCAACGGTTTGCTGTTACACAATGTGAACAATAGGTGGATGTTCTCCCAAGTTCGCTTCTGACCTTGAACGCTTTGAAGATCTCCTCAGACATCTATTGGAACACATATATACAATCTATTGCTAAAGATGCTAGGAAAATGTCCGGTTCATCGTGCCGCTCCAGTAAGTATCTGATTCCCCCAACCTTCTATGCCTTTAATTGTGTGTGACTAATAATTTTCCACCAACCCGCTTCCCACAAACGTTGTAAGCCTTTCGCTAATCTATCGCTATTCCATGACATGTGTCATATTCAGCTACATTCTTTTGTCCTACCAGTCCTGGCCTTTGCAACTGAGATTCGCCATGTCAAGTATACAAGGATGAATCCTCCTCATTCTCTTTGCATTCCATTAGTAAGAAGGATGTTCCACTCGGACAGCTTCTTCCGAAGAACTGTAACTTTGTGCAACAGACTTGACAGGATATTTTCCAGATCATCCTAATCTTTACTTCTTCATGTCTTCGGTTTACAGTTATCGATCATACATGACCCCTCATAAATTGGACTTCTTGCCTCGGGCCACAAGACAGGGTAACACATTACCATGATGACTCTGGCGCCTTGTATATGGCGAATATTAATAGAAAATCATATCCGCTGGGTGTATTGAATTATACTTGACCCTCCTTCAAACATATAAAGGATGCAATGTGAGGTTATCGGAGGACATCAACCTCACGATAATGTGTAATATCGCAAGAAAAATCTAGAATGTAATCTTCTAGGACGATTCGCTATAAATTGTTTGTCTAAAGAGAATGCGATAAACAGTGCATGTGGAAAATAAAGAAATTTTAACGTGAATGTTCTAGAGAAAGCATGTGAGAAACGAATAAGATCTAATAGATCTGATAGATAATGAATATGAGAAGTTCTGAAAAGATTTCTATAGACTGAGCATGTGAGAAACGAGGGAGTCCTAAGGAGATTTCCAGAGACTCAGCCTGTGAGAAACGATGGAATCCTAAGGAGAATGCCTTTGATTGAACATATGAGAAACGAGAGATTTCTTAGGAAATTAAATGTGGTATTATTTTACGTATGTTGAAGTTTTTATTAAAAACACGTTTATATATATACATGCTTTTTCGTTTGATCTTTACTGATCATGTCAGTTTGATCTTTACTGATCATGTCAATTTCAACCATCTAAAACACCAGGGTTCAGTGAAATGCATCATGCATACGAAATCGTGCGAAATAACTGTATATAATATAAAATTCCATCATATGATCAGACTAAATTTTATGTTTAATAGTTTTGTTTTATAGCAGCTTGTGGTATTGGTAAAACTATTAATTTTCCTTATCTCGTCTACTAAATTTGTTGTAACTGATCCATATAGCGTTGTATTTGAATTGTCCAATATTTACTAATTACTTATACTGATATATACAGGGTGCGTCTGTTTTTTGCAGACACGTATTTCTTTCTTTCTTCTAATTTATTTTATTACCTTCTCTATTCAGATATATAAAATTAGGCATCAGGTTGACTCAGCAAATGAAAAGGCACAGTGTAGTCATTGACATAAAAGCACAACATAGCTGTACAGAGACACCTTCTTTCCTGAAAGCTGTCCAATCCTTCATTATCAAGCACCAAATCACGTTTATATGAATGGTCTAGAAAATAATCGATAAGGTCCATGGAAAATCAATCAGAGCCATTGTAAATGACGTCAACATGCGCCATTTGAAGTGTTGAGAATTGGGACATCTGATTCAAGTCGAATGTAGTGTGCAGAAGTAAGTTCCTATTTTGTTTGGATGATATATATATATCTATATATATATATATATATATATATATATATATATATATATATATATATATATAGGACTCTCCCGTCGTATTGGACGTATGAGAGTAAAGCAGCTCAGTTCCTAGGAACCGACAGCCCAGAGACAAAGACTTATGATTTGATTATGGTAGTGAAGGTTTAGTGCAGAACCAACCACAAAATTTTGAAGGGCCGAATACAGAGACTTGTTGCACTACGTTTTCATCATAAAGGTTACCCGTCAGTGCCACTTCCATTAAGCCAAAGTCTGAGTATAGTAAGTCACGTGGTGATGAAGAATTGAAAACTGCTGTAAGGAATTGACTACATCGCAAGCCAGAGTTCTACGAAATTGGGTTACCTGTCTTCCTTTGTAGATGGAACAGTGCCACTGAATGCGGTGGTGACTACGTTGAGATGTAAGCAGGTGAAACGGTAATGTGTAGCTATATCTTGATATAAGATATGTCTGATTGTGTGACATTTCATATATAATAAGATATTTTATATTATTTACATTATTCGGACAGTTATTGCATGGCCTTTTAATTCATTTTCTTCCTCTTTCTCTCATATATATATATATATATATATATATATATATATATATATATATATATATATATATATATATATATATATATATGCAAATATGTAGAAAAATAGGAAAGAACACGTTAGGTAAAAAATCAGGAGTTTCTTTAGTATTTTTGTTTTATTTAAAAAAAAAAACAGTGCTCCATACAGAAGTAAAACTTAAATTATAATTATTTTTTAAAAAATATGATTCCTTCGCTAGGATTCCTAAATTTTCACTTAAGGATGAAACAGGGTTGATACATTAATTCAATTTAATTTTAATAATTATATTCAGATTTTCGGCTCTCGTTTTTGAAATATAAGAACTCTTATATAACGAAGGAATCATATTTTTTCTTAATAATTATATATATATATATATATATATATATATATATATATATATATATATATATATATATATATGTGCAAGATCAGAATAATTTTTGTTTCATTTATTTGTATGTATCACTCTGAATAACATTGATTTAATATGTAAGCAATGAGGAAGTTCTGGGAAAAGTGAAACAAAATGGATAATTATACTTCTAATCAGATAGGGCACATGATGGAGAAAGGAATCTTAGAGAATTTGACACTCACGAAGCGTATTGAAGGCGATAGGGACAGAGGAATTCGGGGAATGACCTTTTGTTTTTTTTTTAATCATTCCACACCAAGCAAGGCAGGTATGCGAGTAGTGCACAAGGTTTTAGAAAGGGTGAAATTGAGAATAGTGAGGATTGAGGAAAGGATAAAAGTTGAAGAAGACAGAAAATGGCGATTGATGATGACTCGTCAGAGCAGTTGCCATGAAAATATTTATAGGAAAGACAGAAGGAAGGCACGTCACATCGGGTAGAAAATGACAGAAGTTGAGATGCCTGGTCAGGATCGATTACATTATGGACTCTGATGAGAAAGATTTTCTGGCACGACACAGTGAACAATATGTTCTTGGAGTAGATGCAGTTATTGAGTCGATGTAGTTGCTCCACTTTAAATCAGTGGGAAAATGATGCATGAAGTCGTAGTGTGCTGTTCCTTTGGAGTCTCGCATCAGCCATGTATATGGCAGGCTGACAAAGTTTCTCTACCTAACGAGATAGTGTAAATGATTAGCAGAACAGAGATTATGAGAGTGTAGCGTTGCATCTCAGACCAGATAACAAGTTGGTGTTTAGAGCGTCGCTTTTTACAGTCAAAGGCTTCTGGTCTAAAAATAACTCTTTGGTCAGATAATTACCCACGAAATAAAACCATGGAACGATTGTAGCAGTAGGCAAATTTTATTCGGTTGTAACCATCTTCTGTAGACGAGCGAGGCAGGGATGAAGCGGGGCAGAGGGGTGGCGAACAGTCTCACGGGCGTATCTTCCTTTTCGCGTCGCGATGAGGCGCTCTCTTATCCATCTCCGGGTCTCTGTTTTCGGCTGCGAGTGACGTATTATAGAGAAGAGACCTTTTCTTTGTTGCAGTTCTGTCTATAAAAAGTTAACAAAAGTTCAGAATCCGAGTGACCTTCTCTTTGACCCCGGCTCCTAAAAAGTTCACTCCTTTAAGCTGACCTTCTCTTTGACCTCGGCTCCTAGAAAGTCCACCCCTTTAAGCTGACCTCCTTTGCCAAAACAGCTAATTGTCAAAGTGATTTCTGTGACGCGTTACAAGTAGGTCGTTTGTAAGTTATCTGTTGACATCTGATATCGCTGCAAGAGATAGCAAAAAGACAACATAAACAAGGTACAGAAAGATGTTGAGAGCCATGTCCTAAAAAAATTACGGTTTCATTTAGCCATTTTAACATTAAAGTGATGAGATCAAGTTATCTGTATGGAACTTCGCTTAAATTCATGAAGTTCAAGTCACAGAGAGCGACGGGTAGTACACGGGGAGCACGGGGAGGCCACGTTATGGCGACAGGAAAGTGATTGAAGCTGAGATGCCAGGCCAGGACCTAAAAAAGTGCAGATTCTTTGTTGGGTTTTGTATCGAGTTCCTGAACTTGTCCATTATTGAGGGGATACTAGTCGATGCCAGATATTTATCTCCAGACTTTTGGCATGTTGGCATGATAAGATATAGACAAAGAAACAATGTAAACATGCAGAGATAGTTACATAGATAGTTTATAATTGCAAATGATTTTTACACTATTGATCACGCATTAGAAGGCCCAAGAGCCAATCAAGCTAAAGAGTTACTGAATTTCGTTTTCGTTGTGAAAAATTAGGGGCAACATTATTTGACTCTAATTTAGATTGCCTTTTTGTCAGGACTGTGTCATGTGTGTCATGAAAGACACTTGATATTAAACAAACTGATCTCACAACACTCCTACAGAGAGTGGTAGGCAAAAATAAATTCCGATATGAAGCATTAAGCATTTGATTTAATAATTTTTCAGTTTTTATAAGTATATTACTCTGAAATTTGTATAAAATGGAAATGGCATTAATTGTACTCAAATTATTGTTATTTTGTCATAGTAATATTTTATTGAACTTTCGCGCACCCGTTATTTGAAATGGAGCGCAGATAAGTTCAAGGGAGAACAATCAGCGTATTGTTTACATAAATACGATCGTCCATTTTTTCCCCTACGCTTAGTCGACTGTGTTAAAGGAAGTTCAAGCGTTAATAGGCTGTCAATTGATTTTTGTACAAAGCTTCAAAATGGATAAATTTCCGAAAAGAAAGGAGAATGGTGACGGTTGTGAGTCTAAAAGTGAACATATATTTTAAATGTAAACAATTTAAAGATTTTGCTAAGTGTACGGTGGTATTTTCATTTGTTTCTAGGCGTGGAAGTTGCTTCAAAAGTGTTGAGAAACACTGGCCTAGACTATCGCCTCGCATAAATCTTTGTTAGGCTTAGTTATTCAGCAGGAATTCACAAGTGAAATATTCTCTTTCTTTTATGTTTCATTTCCATGTTTGTCGGAAAATAAAACAAAACTAAATCATTTTCTGACAATGAAGAATCCCATGATTATTTCGACAATTTTTAAAGAAATTTAATATAAAAACTGTCACAATACAACCAGGTGTTTTGAAGAAAGTCATGTATAGAGGAATCAAAATTGCATCATGAAATCTGTGGAAATCTATATGCACAAACGATCTATCTTTCCCTTTAAATATACCAAATATTTATAAAATGTTTTCAATTTTTTTGTTTAAAAAAAAGGTCAAGATATTATGTCCATATTCAAAGTTAATATTATTAAGTGTTGGTTTCTTTGTTTTTATTAATAAGGCTTCCATTATTTTTAACCTTTTTTTGCATGTAGTTGATGCTATTATATTAGTGTTGTCAACAAGTATGTTACGAATAGTGTCCGGTAGGTCTCCATGAATATTTAAATGAGATCTAATTGAGCTATTGTCTGAAAGGTGTAGAGTTAGTCTGCGTGTCAAACATGTAGTGTGGCCTATATAATTATTCACGAATTTTGTTTGATGAGGAATACAATTCCTTAATAGGCATTTAAATTCGTAAATAATATTTTCCCTATTTAATTTTGTTCTAGGAGGTGAATTATTATTTTTAACTATAAGGTTAGAGGTTTTACATTTTTTATAATAAATAATTAATCTAATTTTTTTGCTATTGTCAACTGGTGTTATGCATTTTTTATAATGTTCTTAATTCTGCATTCATCCTGTTTATAATTTTCGTTCATCTGATTTTTATAAAAAATATTAATATTATTGTTTATGTTTCAATTCTCGCCATTGCTATTAGCTACCTTAGTCAAGAAACGCCTAATGCGGAAATCCAACAATTGATTAGGAAATCCGTTATTAATCAGCGTTTGCTTTACATTTTTTAATTCTTTAAAGAAAAGCGTGCGAGAGGATGAGTTCTCGTGCGCTCTCGTGAGGAAAAGTTTTAATAACACCTGTTTTATATCTAAGAGGGCATTCACTAGAGAAATTAAGATAGCAAGAGTCTTTACTAGCTGTTTTCTTTCATAAACAGAAGTTTTAAAAGTATTATTATTAAAATCGATGAGAACATCTAAGAAAGGAAGTTTATTTTTTTCACTAAGTTCATAAGTAAAATTTAGGACGGAATTTTGTTGAAATGTAGCTTTCAGATTTTCTATTTCTTTGTTGTTTTCAGCCAAAATAAAAATATCGTCAACATAACGAACATATATTTTATGTTTAATAATTTTAGTAAAAACCTTGTTTTCAACATAGGAAATATAATAATTGGAGAAGCACGGCCCGAGAAGGTTTCCCCTACTTACTCCATTAGTTTGTGTGTAAATAGTACCATTCTGGCTATAAAAAGGAACTCTAGTGGTGCAGGCAAACAATAGTTTTCTTAAAATATTGGGTTTGATTGATGGAGGTGGAATTAAATTATTTTTATACACCGAATTAATGATAATATCAATAGTTTCGGAGGCGGGAACATTAGTAAATAAATTCTCTATGTCAAGTGACGCAAGAATTCCGTAGTTTGATTTTAATTTTATGCTTTTAAGTATTTGGAGGAATTCATGGGTAGATTTAATGCTATAGTTAGTAGGGATATATGGGGTAATAATATTATTGAAAAATTTTGATAGTTGGTATATGCATATTGGAATCTGAGAAATAATAGGTCGTAATGGGTATCCTAGTTTGTGTATTTTGACATTACCATATAAGTAGCCAGGTTGGTAATCTCCAATAATTTTGTTTATTTTTAAGTATCCTGCAACAGCATTGTTGGGTGTTATAAGTTTATTAATATATTTCTTTAGAGGTTCAGTGGTTTTCTTATCCAATTTAGTAAATTTAGTACGATCATCAATAAGATGGTGAAGTTTTTTGTGATAACCCAATCTATCCAAAATTACGTAAATATTGGATTTAATCGCCTTTCTGATGACTATATTAGGGTTGTTTTTTAATTCAGTAGCAGCAATTTTGAGTTTTGTTGGAATGTTCTTGTTTCTATTACGTGGAATATAAACTTTTAGACCTTCTACCTTGAGAAGATCTTTAAGGTTTGGATGGAGTATTATCAATTTGTCCTTTTCCAGTTGACATAATGATTGATGCAAGATTTCAATTTCAGTCTTCTTTTTGAGAAGGTCGAATTTAGGTTGGAGATGCATCCGTTAATATGTGAGTTGATAGGTTTATGTATTTATCATGGTTGTTGGGAAGTAGAAGATTCTCTTGGTATAAGTTGCACAGCTTTTTTGTAATTATTTGTCGCTGGTCAAGTTCATCCTTATTAATACTTATATTGATGTGGTATTGTGCTTCATTATATTCAGTTTCGGTTAAAGTGTTTTTAGTACTGCAATATGTTTTTGGATTTCATTATTTATATGTTGGGTTTCGTTCTTAGCTTCCGTTATTTGTCGTAGAACAAGATCTTTTCTGAAAGTTATATTGTCGCTTTGCCATGTCATGCAATTTAAAATATATGTATTTAGGCAGCAATCCTTCTTTCATGCACATTTCATTAAAAACGACTGACAATGTGCTTTTATTTAGTTTTTTATACAAATTCTCATGCGATCCAAGAAAAAAAATATTAGATCGCATGAGATCGCATAGGTTTGTATAAAAACTACATAAAAGCACATTGTCAGTCGTTTTTAATGAAATGTGCATGAAAGAAAGATTGCTGCCTACATATACAAATATATATATATATATATATATATATATATATATATATATATATATATATATATATATCGGTAGCATATTTTCATTTAAGTATGTTTGGTTAAATAATTTAGAGGTATTATGTCATGTCCCCAATTTAATTTTTTGCTAGCTGCTGAAAATTGATTAAAATCTTTCCTAAATTTACCTTCAAATAATCTTCATTTTCCCAAGTACTTTAATTTTCTCTGAGACCATCTTCAGGGGTTGCATATCTATGATTAGTTTATGCATAAACACCTTGAATCAAAATTTTTTCCACCGCTATGCAAGGGGGGTGAAATTTTATGTGATTTTAAAAATATTTTTTAATTATAGTATTTTAATCTTAGATTTTTATATAAGAATTTGCTGCAATACTCGTAGTTGACTTTATTTTTGGCCACATTGCCTTTATATAAAGTGCTTCCAGCATTTTAATTTTTTGTTTATTAGTATTAACTTGGTGAATATTCGACTAACATCTATCTAAACTGTGAATGAGGGCATGAGTGTTCCTTTTATTATTCTGCGATTGAACTATGATCGTTCAAGCGAAACATAAGCGTTCCCGTCATCGTCATTGTTGTAAAACCAACATGCTCATTACGCAATCTCCCAAAAGGACATTTAGATATACGATATCAGTCTTTTGTAAGACGCTAGTTGACGAAAAAGGCTTGTTATGGATGACTAGGTTGGTTACATTAAATTTACTATAGTATATAATTATTTTTTTACTTGGATAAGCGGGGAATATATTAATGTTCATGATTCTGTTTAGAATTTTTTCCACTCGCTTATAGTTAGAATGCATTTGATTATGGCATAGTAAGTTGATATGTTTAGAGTTGTTTGAGGACTATTTTGTACATTTTTATTTATATTAATAGTGCCAATAAAGTCAACTACTAGTATAGCAAAAAATTTTCTTAAATATTTGTAGCAGCAAAGTGATATATAGAAATACTAAATTAAAATGCTACAATTAAAAATCTAAAAAAAAAATCACACAAGTTACCTCCCTGGTATAGAAATAAAAATATTTTGAATTTACTGCTTGTATATCTCTGCATAACACATACAGAGATATACAAGCAGTGAAGGTGAGATTAAACTAGTTAGGAAAATAAAAAATATTTGAAAGAAAATTTTGGATTTTTCTTTTTACACACACACACACACACATACACACACACACACACACACATATATATATATATATAGAAGGGAAGGGGGAAAGTCTTTATTTCATTGGCTGATGTTGACTGACGTATGTCAATAAGAACGGTCGGAATCCGAGCCATATCTTGATTTATCTTTTTTTGCAATGTCGAAGTGCGTAGCAAATAGCTATCAAGGAGGCGGCCTGAATCTTTTGGAATCAGGTCGGGGTTGCTGTTTGAGCCGATATGATGCACAACTGGAAATCGGCAGTGAAGACAGTGCATTACTGAAGATCTTCCTTGATGCATATGAAATGTATTACTCTACTATATATATATATATATATATATATATATATATATATATATATATATATATATATATGTGTGTGTGTGTGTGTGTGTGTATATTGAGAAAATAAATCATAATATTTTTTTTAAATCCACATTACAACCAAAAACGTTGGCGGTTTTTCTTTTCTTTTTAATATATATATATATATATATATATATATATATATATATATATATATATATATATATATATTCAAGTATAGGATTGGTGCATACGGAATAAATTCCAATAACCAAAAAATGCCATTGCTCAATACAGACTAGAGCAAATATAATTTATTGGAAAATTATAACATAAATATGTTATAAAATCACTGCAAAAATAGGCATTTTTGTTTCAACACTTCTGGCGTCTTTATCAAGTGATGGTTTTTAATGTAGAATAAAGGGGTTTAAAAGGTTCCTATATATATATATATATATATATATATATATATATATATATATATATATATATATATATATATATATAGTGAGAGAGAAAGAGTATTTTTGAATGGACAAAATGAAGAAGCAAGAGGAAAAACTATTCTTAGCCGACGTGTTTCGTCCTCGGAGGGACTTTATCAAGGCAATTTCCGTCCAAGGAAGAAAAGCATCGACTAAGAATACTTTGTCCTCTTTTGTCTTTCATATATATATATATATATATATATATATATATATATGGTGCGATGAATAAATAGTCGCCATTTTCTATTTTTATTTTTGCTCATGCTGTTGTTTTTTTTATTTTGCCGACTGCACTGTATAGTAGGGTCAGTTGGGCGCCGTCCGTGAGAAAAAGAGCACCATGACACAATTCACTCCGCCAGAAATATGAAAACGGCATGCTGTACTGTTTGACATCTGCCCCGGAAGTTCCAATATGAACATTTCAGAGTGTTTGTGTGTCAATCTGTGGACAATGCAGAGGATTCGGAAAGAGTTGGATGAGTCTAATGGTGATTACGAAGGTACGGCATCCTGATCGTTCTGATAAGAAAAGAACTACCGAATTTGTTGGTGAGGTCCTCAACACGGAGAATTACATCGTGCCTTGGGAAGGGAGGGATAACCTAAGTGAAGAGGCTTGCTGCTGGAAGACCCTATATCTTGGAATAAGACTTTGCACCAAGCAGGAGAACCTAGTTATTTTCATTTCTGCGTAATTTAGACAATCCATGGCACCTGTATATTTGTGTTTATAGTTGTGTGTGTTTTTGTGTATGAGTGTATGTGTGTATGTGTGTGTGTGCGAGCGCTAGCGTGCAGATAAGAAGATAATGTAACGGAGATAGATAGATAGATAGATAGATAGATAGATAGATAGATAGGCAGAAAATAGTGATATAGATAAAATTACATGGCAGATGCATACATACATTAAAGAAATATACGAAACGAATAAAAAAAGATGAGAAATAGACAAAAATGATAGAAAGATACATATACCTAAAACTAGAAATTCATAGATATTGATGACATGTAGGAAAGTAAGGAGAGAGATTTATATTGACAGATGCCTACATAAGTAAAAAGATAAATGTGAACAAAGTGATTGATATATATATATATATATATATATATATATATATATATATAGATAGATAGATAGATAGATAGATAGCGACAGATCGAGATAGATATACGGACAGATGTACACGTCTACATCATTATAATATAATCAATTTATGCTGACATTTTTCCATATTCTGAAGATTTCACTCTTCACGTAAGAGAACAATAATTGTAAAAATCTCTATTCATAAATGAAATGTCAAATGTCAATATCTGAGGTCTGATAAATCTTGTCAGGATTTCTTACATAATTAATTTGGTAACGTATCAAAAAATTACATTGACTTGATCTGAAAATATCAGTCATATTCTATTGCACACAATGCGGACAGTTTTTTTTTCGTTTCGCGTGACCAGTCTCAACATAAACAATTATTCTTTTTTTCACGAATGACTTAGCATAAATTTATATGTCAATGCATTAATTACTATCGAAATAATTGAAGCCAAAAACCAGGAAAAAGATTTGCTTCACTTCTTGTTATTGCAAGAAAAACATCCAGCCCTGCGTGAAGACTCCTTTCAAAAGCTATACGCTTGTGAGCTATCTTTCAAAAGTGACTTAATATTTCGTAGACGTCACGGACAAACAGTTTTATATAATAATAATAATAATAATAATAATAATAATAATAATAATAATAATTATAATAATAATAATAATAATAATAACAACAACAACAATAATCGACAGAGTAGGCATATAACGTACTGAAAATGTGGGAGGGATTTGGGTTTGAATAGCTGAATTAATATTGTCAGCACAAAAATAACTTGAAAATAGACATTTGTTTATTTGCGTTCTTAAATTTTGTTATCCGAATCGATCGTACTTTCAGAGCAAGACTTTGTTAGAAGAATCATTTAATAATTCCAAAAACGTACAAAACTTTAATCTACTTCTAAATCAGATCGAATGACTTCAATGCACGTGTTGTAGCGCTCCAGCCACTTCTTGATAGCCCCCATGGAAGTCATCCGAGGTGAAGGTATCCATAACGCTTATCACAGTCTCCTTCATCTTCTAGATGTCTTCAAAACGACTTCTCCGAGGTTGTCCTTAACCCTGGTGTTAAGGTTTGGAGTAACCAAAAGGGCTGGATTGTAGGGAGGGTGGGGACAGTTTTGATGCCCATCTTTCTCAACACAAAATCTTTATTGCATAGTGACTTTCCAAATTGTCTTCGCGTCTAGACTGCATTCTGCAACCTTGTCAGCTGTGACAAGCAGTGTTTAGTTGGATTCGTTCAAAGAACTGTGCAACCATCTTCTTTAATCTGGAATAACAAAAGTTAGCAGGTCAACTTATTAGATGACTAGTAATGATATACTAAAAGTACAATCATCTAGGATAGTAATAACTCTCTCTTGAAAAATAAAGTCTCAGTACTTCTCGACTGCACATTGTATGTCCGGAGTTATTCTAGGCTAATCTAGCTTATCAATGTGGATATATGAATTATACTAGAATTTATCCCCAAATCAGAATATCTCCACTCCTTTTACTAGGGCAAGTTGCATATTACGGTATCTTCAGATGATAGTCAAAGATACTACGATTCAAGCAGGGTCACACGTCCATAGAAATTCCTTGCAGACCTTTTTAACCCTTCCGTTTTATTCTGAATTCTTGGTTTAAACATAAGCCGACCTAAAGTACGAATGTGTAGTAATTGGCCATGGTTAAATGTAATTGGTAGAAATTACCCCCCCACCCAAAAAAAACAAACAAACAGATGTGACTTGCAATAAACAATAACAAGAGAAAGAAAAGAACAAGGCCGCAATAATATTAAGAAAACAAACAAATATGCAAGCAAAAGCAATATTAATAACGCAAAAACGTTCACAAACTAAGAATGGTGTTAAAACACTGAATGAGATACAGAACGCAGCGTTCTGGCTTCAAGACAAGAAAAGAACAGAACTAAGTTGGATGAGAACTGAAAAGTGGTCTACCTTATTGGTTACGAAAAAATCCCGGAATGCATTTGTGTAGTTTGCCTACACATTGGATATATTGCAGACATTCCTATAATGATTGGGACCAGCAGGATTCCTATTAAGAATGGCAGAAGATGAAAAGTTAGCAATTCAAACATAAAATATAAACAGTTATTAAGGACATGTTTACATATTCCATTTCACCAACCGAACGGTATTGTGTCACCTGATCACTACAGTTTTGGTGGTTGTAAAGTTAACTGACATGGACAAGTGGAAGCCACCTGAATATTGAAAAAGCTCAGCCTGCATCATCATGATTCGAGCTGGACATCAAAATGTTGCAATCATGACAGCTGCTCAATGTTCTTTGAACACCGTGAAAGAAAAATAAACGTGAAATGGAGAGCTGCAACGGAGACAACGAAGTGCTGGTTTGAAGGAAGGAACAGTGCAGCGGGTCTGATTGCCTCCGTAGGCCAAAATTCATCCAACAGCTGCAGTAGAAAGTGATGGAAGACCCAGGCAAGGGAATGCGGATTTCGGTGCGGGAAATGGGTGTTGTACTTTCCACCATAAAGCTGGTTTTGAATAAGGACCTCAGCTACTAGTCATACAAATTGACAACTTCTTGGTGAAAACCGCCTGAAAAAGGCAAAGAAAATCCAGAATAAGGTGAAACACCCTGTAGAACAAGGGACAATTTGGTTGATCTCTGATGAAAAGATTTTTTGTGAGGATCGACTGCACAGTACCGAGATAACTTGCCTACAATCCATATGATGTTAGTCGTGTCATGAAGTTTCTCCAAATTGTGATGCTATTTTAGTATAATGCCACCTCCCATCTTTAATTAGAGAGGGTGGCTGCTGAAAGACCGTATTTGTGGTAGCAAGATTCAGCTCCCTGCCACGAATCAAATAAGGGAATTGAGTGTTAGATATTTACGACTTCACAAGCCCCAGCGTCTGGCTCCCTAACTACCCTGATTTTAATCCTATGGATTATTGTGTGTCGTGTGCATTTGAGAAAGACACCAACCGCACTAACTGTAATACTAAGACCCACCTAATCGATAGAATTAAGGATGCGTTTGAAGCTCTCCCTAAGGAGACTGTGAAGGTTGCATGTGCCAGATTCCGGAGTCGGATCGAGGCCATGGTAGATGTTGAGTGTAGCTTTTTTGAGCGAATTGTCTTTTCATTATTATAACCCGGACGCCATTTTTCTATTTTTCTAATAATTTGATTTGGGGCTTAGATATTCATTTTGTTTTCTGTTTAAAAAATGTCAAATTTAGCCCGAACACCATGTATATTCTTTTCTTTTTCTTTCTTTCCCTCTGTTCGAGCCGTGAGTATCAGATTCTTCAAGCCCACCTTCCTCATTATGTGTCCCAGAAACTTCAGCTGCCTCTTCCTGATAGTATGAATAAGCATCCTCCTTGTTTGCAACCTCTCTAGGACTCTTCATCGTTGCTCACACGCTCGGCGCATGATACCCTTAGCATCCTTCTGTAGAACCACATCTCTGTCGCCTCGAGTCTCTTCTTCATCTCTGAGAAAATCGTCCAAGTCCAACATTAGCTGCCGTAAACAAAGACAGATGTCACTTAACAGTTCAGTATTCTTTTCTTTGTTACCAAAGAAATCCTCCTGTCTCACAGTACTCTGCCCAGATTTTGGAATGTGTCCTTGGCGAGCCCAATATGTCTACGGATCTCAGTGTCGCACTTACCGTCCCAGATATTTAAACTTTCGCGTTTGCTTGATTCTACTGTTCCCGACCTTCAAATTGCATTTCGGGCTCATCATTTTACTGACGACTATGCACTCTGTCTTCTTGTAGGTTATACTTAGTCCTTTCTTGTCATTCTCCGTCGCTACCTTCTGTAGAAGATTTTGTAATTTTTTTTCTATTTCTGCTATCAGTACTATGTCATTTGTCATCTGCGCATATTACTCATTCCTAATTATTAAAGTGTCCTCTTTATCAATGTAATATCAATTATACAGAATGCAGATGCTGGGCCGCGATGGTTAACGATTGGTTAAAATAATTCGTGTGCGCCGTATTCTGACAGTGATGGATTGTCTTTTTGTAATTTTAGGAATATATATATATATATATATATATTCCTAAAATATATATATATATATATATATATATATATATATATATATATTCCTAAAATATATATATATATATATATATATATATATATATATATATATATATATATATATATACAAAACGGCGCGAAGCCTGTGGAGGGCTGCAAGAATTTTAAAACGTCGATACGCTTCCAACGCCCGTGTTCGGGAGGTGGGCTAAGATCACCCGTGGAGGGGCGTTAAACGAAACGAAGGGCATGCTGCCCCCTTGAAGCTCTTCTGCCAGGTCTGTCCTTTTCCTCTAAGAAAAAAAACCGTCTTTCGTTGATACAATCTACGAAATGGTGACCCAAAACGCAACAATCCATTTAACGATATATGCCTCTCATCTGTAACGATACGTGAACACGAACTTGAACACATTACATAGCCCCTTATCTCTAACATACCCCACATGAATACGGTATATACCTCTCATGTTCAACTTAGAAAAAAGTTAAACATGAGCCTAAGCTTTGTCATAATACTTCTTAAACTGCGTTTCCTAAATCAATTCGTCCCAAGCAAGGCGATAATGTTACTAAGACTCAAGGGGTTACTTGCACTGAAAAATAATGTGAATACTTTATTAAGGAAATGGAAACCCAATCATAAACAGGAAAAAAAATGATAAACCTCTTTTTCTGTACCTGACGAGGAAGGCATGCAAAGTGGACGATAGGCGAACCTCTCTGCTCCTGTCAATATTAACAGAGGTTGCGCTGAATTATCCACATGTGATCGGATAGTACGGTGGTGGTTTCTGATATTCATAAGGGGGATAAGAGTCCTGAAGATCAAGGTGGAAGAAGACGTCCATTTGCAGTTGACAATCAACATTTGAAAATACCAGTCAAACAAATTCCAAGTCAAAATGTCAGATAAATGTCTCAGATAATGGGCGTCAGTATTTCAACAATATGAGACCAACTCAAGAATGTTGGCAAGGTGATGAAACTCGATAAATGGATTCCACACGAACTTAGTGAAAGAAATTCGTCATTTTGGAGTGTTTTCAATGCTGCCTCTGCGAAAGACGAACGAACCATTTCTTTATCACCTGGGATGGGAAAAGATTATAATAATAAAATGTTGAAATCGTTACATAAAGAAGCTTTCATATTTCAATACTATGATTGTACTTCTTCAGGTGATGTTGTGAGACATTTGCGTTCACTTTCGGAAACATACTATTCTACCCAGTAACTATGGGTTAAAAATCACTGGCGACTGTGTGCTCTAATCGTGGTTGACAACAGATCTAGTAAATGACAAATCTAAAAGGAAATTTGCTGCTATATAAGAGCGGGTTTTGCTCAGTGTTCACTTTTCACTCTCGATAGAGTCTAAAAACGTCTCCTCGTCCTTGTGGGTGAAGAATTAATTTCCACGCCGCAAACACCTTCCTCACTGACTAGACGTCACAAAACTCACTGCTTTATCCATGGAGATTGTTCACATTAACTACAACCTGCTTAGTTCCACAAGTCGGAAACTTGACGATTAAGACCCAATCGTATTCCCTTGGGGAGATGGAAGTTCCACTCGTGCAGCTTCTTCCCGCAAACCACTGCCATGTGGATCCGAAGCCCAAGAGGATGGTTTCCTCATCACTAGAATGTGAACCTGCTCAATTCTAGGGTTAACCCTTATCTTCTACACATATCCACGCACGTTGTCCCAAATTACACTCATTCCATTCGTATTCCCTTGGGAAGATGGAAGTGCCACTCGTGCAGCTTCCTCCCGCAAACCCCTGCCACGTGGATCCGAAGCCCAAGAGGATGGTTCTCTCATCATTACAAAACTAGAAAAAATTGAAAACCTGCAATGGCTTTACAACCAACGCAATAGCCTGTCCGCCCACACTGTGAGATAGTGATATTCAATGGCTAAAAGATTTGAATGTCTTTAATCATTGGAGACGAATCTGTACGCAATAGTTTAGTCGATCTAGGGTATTGCCTATAATTTCAATTGAATTCTAGCTTTATGTAAGAGAATATCAGTGAAATCTTCTCTACCATAATGACGGCATTCTGTTCGTGGTAATTTGAACTACGCAATTTCGTACAACTTATTCGAAAATATGAATAGTACAATATAAAATTAAACAGAGTTTGTTTATTGGATTTTTAAAAAGAAATAATTAAATTAATCCTGTCTGATGAAATTATCTCTCTCTCACACACACACACACACAGACACACAGACAGACGGACACACACACACACACACACACACACATACATATATATATATATATATATATATATATATATATATATATATATATATATATATATATATGTAGGCAGCTGTGCAGTAAAATAGGAAAGAACACGTTAGGTAGATAATCCGGTGTTCCTTAGTATTTAGCTTTATTTTCAAAAGGACAATGCTCCATACAGAAGTAGAGCTTATATTATAATAATATTTTTAGTTTTTAAAAATATGATTCCTTCGCTACATAAGAGTTCTCATGTTTCAAAAGCGAGAGCCGAGACCCCTAACATAATTTTTTAAGTTATGTAGAGTTAAGGTGTCTGGACCCGCTTCCTTGTCAAGCGAGAATTTGGGAATAAGCTATCTTTTGGTTAGCAAGTGTTTATAAGTGCGGTATCATTGGAATATTAGTTGCTATGGAAACAGCTAGTTTCGGCCGTTGAAGTTAGGTAGTTTAAGGAGCTAACAATTAAGAATTAATTTTTATCTACAGGCCAGTCCCTTTCCAAAAATGCGTATCAAGTTACAATGGGGATTCTATGTCCAGAGTGGTCTTAGCTTATGCCAGTCAGAACGCTTAAGGACCATAAACATGATTTTGAGGAAAACCCCACTACCAGAATGATTAACCCAACTAGACCCGACATAGGAAAGATCAGCAAAAAATCCTAGAAAGGATCACCAACCAAATTAAAAAACGACTCGGATTAAAACTCTGGATTAACACCAAAGAGGTCATCAACTGGTTTACCAACATCGACAACAAACCTGATTGCACCCTGATTCAATTCGATATAGTGGATTACTACCAGTCTATATCGAAAGACCTCTTCACTACTGTCCTGGAGTTTGCTGCAGTATACTCAGACTTAACTAAGGAAGAAACGAATATAATCCTCAGTGCTAAGAAATCCGTCCTCATCCATAATGAGGAGCAGTGGATTAAAAACACTGCTGACAATTTTGACATCAGCATGGGATCTCTGGACTCTGCAGAATCTTCGGACCTTGTCGGTCTGTTTATACTGTACAACTTAACAGCGCACAGAGAATTAGACATTGAAGACATCGGGCTATACCGAGACGACGGGCTCATGGTAGTGAGGAGCTCCACAAATTTCAAAACAGATAAGATTAGAAAGATAATTTACAGTGAATTCGGAAAAATAGATCTAAAAACTATAGTAAACACCAAATTAAAAAGGGTAACCCATTGTAACCTGATACGCATTTTTGGAAAGGGACTGGCCTGTAGATAAAAATTAATTCTTAATTGTTAGCTCCTTAAACTACCTAACTTCAACGGCCGAAACTATCCGTTTCCATAGCAACTAATGTTCCAATGATACCGTACTTATAAACACTTGCTAACCAAAAGATAGCTTATTTCCAAATTCTCGCTTGACAAGGAAGCGGGTCCAGACACCTTAACTCTACATAACTTAAAAAATTATGTTAGGGGCCTCGGCTCTCTTTTGAAACATGAGAACTCTTATGTAGCGAAGGAATCATATTTTTAAAAACTAAAAAAATATTATTATAATATATATATATATATATATATATATATATATATATATATATATATATATATCCGTGGACATTATTGACAAAACAAATTTCCAAACAAAGCAAAACAAAAAACACTGAAATATATATTTTTTTCTATAATTTTCCATCAATTCAGTTATTTCTTAATAGCAATTATAACTTTTTCTACTTGTGTAAAGACATGCAGTTGAATATATAACACCTCCTGAAAATTCCCAGAATCAGCACTTGGATGTTGATTTAACACACACACACACACACACACACACACACACACACACACACACACACACACACACACACACACGTATCTATAATTATGTAACATTCTATATTTATCTGCCACACAGGCAGGTTCTCTCTACTTAATAATGCGATATCACGTTCTTATGCCAACCCGAAATATTACATGCCTTGAATTACTATAACAACGGGATATCTAATTGTAATAGGGATAACAAGTTATTAATATATTGTTTTTATGTATTTGGTTTCGTGTAATATTTTTGAGATCTCTTTTTCTTCAATCATATAGAAAGCTAAGTTACGACTTTGATGCGACAATAGAGTTAATTGCTAAAATAATAAAGTCCTTGTTTTCTCACGCAAAAAATAACAAATGTAAGGGTATCATTTATTACTTATATCGAACATTTTTTTAAGTAAGAGGTCCATTTTTACTTTGCTTTGAAGATTTTTCATTATTTACAAAAAAATATTATTTTTGTTACACGCGAAAATACATTCAATTGTATCGATTGGCCTTGTGTATAACGATAAACTACATCCGGCAGCAAGTCCTCTGATCGGGAGATTGAAGGTTTTGAGGAGCGTAGAACCACCTTCTAATTCCTATTTTCACCAGGTTCACACTGAACCTGGATGGTAGCACCGTTTAGGGTCTCAACTATATATAAATAGTGAACCCCCAAACAAAAATCAACAGTACATTTTTATAGAAAAAGTACCAACAACACATTTTTTTAAAATTACCAACAATACCTGTTATTATAACAAGATATATTTTTATAGAAAAGTGACAATCAATGCAACGCTAAAGATATATGAAATGATATTTTTATAGTAAAATTAGTAACAATACATTTTATTGTGAAATCACCAGTAATATATTTTTAAAAAATTACCAACACTTTATCGTCTACAAATTATATATCAAAAACTCATACGTTTACTCGGTAAGTATAAAATTATGAACAACATATACGTAGGTGAACCCATCAAATTGCCTCCAAAATATTTAGTTTTGGGGAATAAATAACCCAGAGAGGTTGATATGCCGGTAAACAAAATTAATCAACCAATTGTATCGATTAGCAGAAACTATAACGACTCAGGACCTCAGATTCAATAAAGAGGCCAACGTCAAGTGACTTAAGGAGTTAGTTCTGCCCAGAGTCAAGAGGGTGGCTGCTGAAAGACTCTATATCTGGACTCTGCACCATGCCACACAAGCAGGAGAACCCAGTTATGGCTGTCTGACAATTTCTGCGACCTTATCGCCCCTTACACCTGGCCACACATGATTATTATGCGTGGGACACCGTTGATCAAGACATCATCACAACTCCTTGTAGAACCAATGATGAAATGAATGCAAGGATTATGACATCATTCACCAATTTAACAAGGAGACCGTCCAGAAGTATTTCAGGAGATTCTGATGTTGTCTGGATACCGCGGTCGAAGCCAAGGGCGATTTTATTGATTCAATTTACTATTTAGTATTTTAAGATATTTTTGTGTAATTTTGGTTAATATATCTGTTACAATGAAATGTCAGGGTTATTTTAATTATTGCGTAATTTAGACGACAATTTATACATCGCATCCAGTTTATGTCTCTGTGTGTGTGTGTATATATATATATATATATATATATATATATATATATAGATATATATATAGATATATATTGTGTGTATTTAGGCATCATTTTTTCATTCATACATGTTTCATTAAATAATATAGACAAATGTCTATTTTATGTAAATTCTTTTCATATCGTCTGATAAGCTTAATAACATTATCATTAAACGCAGAGAGAAAATCACAATATTGATACATATTTTTAATCCAATCTAAGCTTTCGGCTTACATAAGACATTATCAAAGATGACAAAATATTAAGCAATACACGGACGAGAAAGTGATGCCGTGGCTATTTCTTTCTTCGTTTAATGATAATGTTATTAAGCTTATCAAACGATATGTAAAGAATTTACATAAAATAAATAGACAACACTTGTCTATATTATTTAATGTAACATGTATATATATATATATATATATATATATATATATATATATATATATATATATATATATATATATATATATGTATGTATTAATGTCAAAGTAGGAAAATTATTCTGGCGCTATGCGTTTCGTCCTTTTGGAATATATCGAACTAAAATGATGTTTCCATTGGTGTAACTACGTATGTGCACGAATGTGTGGGCGAACTTAAATTTAGAACTTTTAAATTCAGCATTACTTTTTGATGTGTTTGGGTTTATAGTGAAGCCAATATCGTTAAGCTTGTTTTTGTTTTTTTCTTTTGTTTCCATCAACTTTGTTATCTAATCTCCCACATTTTGATGATAGAAGTTTTGTTGGATAATCTAGCGATTAAAACACATTCTACACACTTTCGTCTTAATAAAGTGTTTTTTTCTTTTAATTAATGTAGCATTGTTTTAAATCGAAATTATGGTCAGTTTCATTACAGTGAGCATCTTATGCATTGAGTAAGTGGTTTTGTGAAATATACATTTTGTGTTCATAAAATAATATATTTAAAATTTTTGAGGTTTCTCCGATGTATTTCTTGCCATGTGATACGCGGTAAATTCTTCCTTCAAGTTTCAGCTTATTATTGTTTCTTTATTAATTAAGTCTTTTATCATTTTAGTAGTGTTATGGTGAAACACACGTATTCTACAGTTATTAGACTCTCCCACCTAATATAAGTAGGTGTAGTAAGAGGAACGAGTGTCAGTCGATGTCGGACGACACTAGTCGACAGTTAGTCGAATACGAAAGTAGTCAGCGACCACAACAAGATTACTCTGCGTAATACCTATTATATCAAGTTCCTAACGTTTGGTACGTCGAACTTATTTAGGACCGATTTTGTACAAATACAAGCCTCTACTGTGAAATAACTCCACAACAACTTTGGCGACGATGATTCGCACTCATACGGAGGAAGAAAAAATGTGCTCGCCACAATAACTTCGGAGACAAAGTCTCGGATTCACACTTAAAAGAAAAAAAACTTTGCAAATTTGTCGCAAGCCAAGACGTCAACTTAGTGAAGAAAAAATCTGTCGAGAAAATAAATATTTTTCTCGATAATACAGTTTGCTCAAATAGGTCACGAATTGCAAATTCTTAGGACCCCCCTCTACTGTATTTAGACATTGTGTGAAATTTTTCCGAAGATGGAGGAATGCAAAAGTCTATTCCGGGAATTCTTTAAGTTCCAGTCGGAACAACAGACGAAAATATTAGAGCAACAAACAACATTCCAGATGCAGCTACAGGAGGAAACTTTCAATAGACAAATGCAATTCCAACAAAAATGGAACAGATGCATAGGGAGTTTCAAAACAAAATTCTGGAAATAACTGAGAAGAGGAAAGAGAAAAATCTAGAAAATGATACATTCCCAGAGAATACAATATGGAATTCAATCGAAATATTTACGTACAGTCCAGATGAAGAGATAACTTTTGTGGAGTGTTATAAAAAATATACGGGCGTGTATAACGAGGACTGCCACTCGTGGTCTGAAGGAAAGAAGGTTAGGCTTCTTTTAAGCAAATTAGGAACTGCTGAGCATAACAAATTGGTAAACTACATTTTACCGAAAAAAACTAGCGAGTTGACATTTACCGAGGTGGTAAATATATTAAGTGAATTATTTAGTAAAAAGACATCTCTGTTCCACGAGAGGTGGAAATGTTTGAATCTGATGAAAGATGATGAACATGACTATATAACGTACGCAGCCAATGTGAATAAGCATTGTGAAGAATTCAAGCTAGCAGAGTCAAGCGCAGACAATTTTAAGTGCGTGGTGTTTGTTCAGAGGCTGGTATCGGAAAGAGACGCAGAGTTGATAAAATTAGTACTGGCAAAATAGGAAACCGATCCAAGTATTACAGAAATTGGCAGAAGACTGCACAAGATATGTTAGCGTAAAGAAAGTTTTTAAAAAAGATAAAACAGTCTGGCGTTTCGCATGTAAGGAAAATAGGCGACAAGGAAGAAAGTCAGTCTACCAAAAAAAATTCTAAAATTGCGGATTATCAAGCAAAAAGTGAAATACCAGAGAAAAATAAACAAAATCTCCCGAAGCCATTTTTTGCTTGCGGTGAACTACACTGGTACAGATATTGCGATTTTAGGAATAAAAAATGTTTCAACTGTAAAACAGTGGGACATAAAGCACGCATTGCAGGTCAAAAAATAAAGACAATAAAATAAGAAAATTAAAGTCCAACAAGGTAAAAGATGGAACAACCAGAAAATTTGTTATCGTCGAAATAAGTAATAAAAATATAAACATGCAACTTGACACTAGTTCGGATCTATCTATCATAAATTTGCATACGTGGAAGAAGTTGAGGAAACCAACTTTAATGAAGACAAAGAGAATCGCGAGGTCAGTGACGGGAGAAAATATACAATTTATTGGAGAATTTGTTACAAACGTCACGTTAAATAAAAAAACGTGAAAGGCTAAACTATTTGTCATAGAAAATACCACGAACTTACTGGGTATGAATTGGATAACATAATTCCAATTATGGGATCTACCGATGAATTCTTTCTGTTACAAGGTAGAAAGTTTAAACACCGAAACCCAAAAATTAATAAAGAAACTTAAGGAAACATTTCCTATTGTTTTTTCTCCAGGGTTGGGAACGTGTACCAAGATGGAGGCAAAATTCAAGCTAAAAGAAAACTCCCAGGTGGTATTCAAAAAGAAAAGGAATGTACCGTTTTCCTCAATTGAACAGATAGATAAAGAATTGGACAGATTAGAGAAAACCGGTGTACTTAAAAAAGTTGAGTATAGTGAATGGGCAACACCGACCGTATACGTGAAAAGAAAGTCTAAAGAAATTCGTGTTTGTGCTGATTTCTCGACCGGGTTTAAACGCGGCACTCAATGACTATAATTATCCTCTACCAATTAAGCTTAATGGAGGCACAATATTTTCGAAGATAGACCTCAGCGACGCATATCAGCAAATACCGGTAGAAAAAGAAACGTCAAAACTTTTGTGTATAAACGCACATCGTGGTCTGTATAAATTTAACAGACTACCTTTTGGGATTAAGGTCGCGCCCGCCATTTTCCAACAAGTAATGGATTTGATGTTGGGTGGTCTAGATTTTGCCGTAGCGTATCTGGACGACATCCTCATGAGAAGTACAAATATAGCAGAACACGTGGAACATGTTAATGCAATAGTTTCAAGAATACAAGATTTTGGTTTTAAACTCAAGGAAAACAAATGCGAGTTTTTTTATGGAGAAAGTAAAATATCGATAAGAATGGTAGAAAGCCAGACCCAGAGCGAGGAACGGCTATAAAAGACATGCCGGCTCCGAGTGACATTACCGCATTACAAAGTTTTTTGAGATTAGCTAATTACTACCAAAAAAGACAAAGCCAGGTAGAGGAAAATTTATTCAAGTAAAATAATACAATCCTGGTGAAAAAATATATTTTAAGTTCTATAAACAGTATAAATCATTCTGGGAGATTGGAAAAATAGAAAAACGGATTGGCAACATGATGTACTTGCTGAAAGGCGAAAAATTCACATGCATACGGCACATTAACCAGATCAGACGACGCTCTTCAGACGTGGTTGACAGCGAACGCCTATGGAGGTGATTTCCGATACGTTTGATCTAACAACGCCAGCAAAGATTTTACCTGAGGTACACTGATCCAGGAGAAAAAGAAAGGAACTGATCATTTAAAAGTGGATCCAAAATGTAGGAGATACGCTACGATGTTGCTAAAAAAATGAAATTTTTTTTCATATTTCCTGTAAAAAATAAAAAATAAAGAAAACTGTTTTACTCCTACGGAGTAAAGTTTTCGGAGGGGGGTGTTATGGTGAAAACACACCTATTCTATAGTTATTAGACTCTCCCACCTAATACAACTAGGAGTAGTAAGAGGAACGAGGGTCAGTCGATGTCGGACGACAGTTAGTCGAATACGAAAGTAGTCAGCGACCACAACAAGATTACTCTGCGTAATACCTATTATATCAAGTTCCTAACGTTTGGTACGTCGAACTTATTTAAGACCGATTTAGTACAAATACAAGCCTCCACTGCGAAATAACTCCACAACAAGTCGTAATTGTAAAAAAAAATTATATTCATCTTACATAAATTATTTTCAATGTAGTTACAGTAGAGTTGGTTGTTTCCTAAAAAAAAAAAATCTTTTCGTATATATATATATATATATATATATATATATATATATATATATATAAAATAGTGGATGGGAATAGAAATCAACAATACATGGAGATTGTTTGTGTCACACCTCAAAAGATATTCACATCACGTCTAAACATCGCTTGACGTGTAAATCTCACAGTCAATATTCAGTGTTTGATTTCTATGCCCACGCTCTTTATCTCTACAAATAATGAACTGTCATTTCTGTAAGTATACGAAATATCAAATTATATATATAT
>OZ038498.1:1407500-1417500 GCA_964036315.1 Acanthosepion esculentum | reverse complement strand
GTGTGTGTGTGTGTGTGTGTGTGTGTGTATTTAATGCATTCGATTAGAATATTTCTTAAGAGTCCTTGTAAATTGTGGGTTGATAGATGCTTTTTATAGCATTTTGATATGATACTTGACACGTGAGGTGTCTACTGAAGGACGTGGTAGTATATCTAATGCTTTTCAGGAAATATAGCAAAAATATGGTGTTTAATGATTCTTCGTATAGCGAATTCTTCCAGCTTATAAGTTATATGGATACAGTAAAATATCTTGATGTTTTGTTGTGCGGTATTTTTTTTTACTGGTGTTGTGTATTTTTTGTAAGAATAGTTTTATTTGTTTATCCGTGATGTAATTCGGAAAATTATTATTCACAAATATTTATTTTATGTGTTTTATTTCACAAGGAAATATTATTTGTGAAGAAAAATTCCTTGTCGATATACATATAAAAACTCAGTAAATTTAAAAATAAGTTATTTCAATATTCGCTTGAAGAGGAAACGGAACTAATGCTAATTATATAATTAAATTTGGAGGTGTTAGCTTCAGTTTTTTAAAACATGGTTATCACTGTGTAGCGAAAAAACGTATTTTAAATCAGTTAATTTATAATATTTTTGCTCTGTAAAAATTGGACACCGTTTAGTAAAAATATATAAAAAAATATCAATAAGAACACCGGATTATATATTTTACTGTTCTTTCTTCATATATATATATATATATATATATATATATATATATATATATATATATATATAGAGAGAGAGAGAGAGAGAGAGAGAGAGAGAGAGAAAGAGAGAGAGAGAGAGAGATAAATATCAAATGCGTAAGTGTAAAGGATAATCCAAGTAAGATTTTTTAATATAAAATATAATAATATAAAATATAAAAAAATGAATCCATAAAGAGATCTCAATGTACCAGGAATATGATATGCATCAAAGGAATATGATATACATCAAACCCATAATCGAAAACTAGGTTATAAATTATAATTTATTTCAACGGGTAAGTTTTTTAACACCCGACACATCAGACCGAATTTATAAATGGTTTAAATTTAAATTTATCCTGAACGTAGTAACAGCTAATACTAACACATGCACCCCCGCATATATACATACACATACACACACACACATACATATACATATATAAATACAAACATATACATATACGCATATAAAAGGGGAAAGAGAATATCATAAATTAGAATATAGTAAAATAAAATTAAATAAAATTATTAAAATAAAATGAATGAATATATAAATTAATATAAAAACAAAAATCAATGTATATTACTTTCAATAATTAGCGCAAAACAATTGTATGTTTACAAATAAATTAAAATAAGTTAGATTTATAAAATAATTTAAATTTATTTTTATTACGACATTTAAATATGATCTCATCCTTTTGGTTTAATAGTTACCTTAAATTTTCATTGATATATATATATATATATATATATATATATATATATATATATATATATATATATATATATATATGAAGAAATATAGTCTTAAAGTGTGCTATATTTATGGGATAAAGTGCTGAATATCAGAGATAGAGCGTGTGTAAATATAAAAGTGAACCTAGAAGTCAACACTTAGATTCGACAGTCTGTTTCATGCTAGATGCAATCATCGGTATATATAAATTTTTAGAAATTATTTTTTCATTCTTTGTTCATTTTATATTGCCACAAGAAACAAGGAATACAGGTGATTTCGGCTAGATAGAAAGATTTTGAAACGACCCGCGTCTATCGTTTCGTGCGCATGTGTATACGTGGCAACGTCATTAAAGCCCAGTACGATGAAATCCTAAAGGATGAATCGCGTCACAAAAAATGTTCCCGTTTGTCATATATATATATATATATATATATATATATATATATATATATATATATATGTAATGGAATCTCCTATCGTGAACGATAAATGAAGGTTCAGCAGTGGATGGTGCCTTTTCGTTTTTCACTTATGCATCCTAGCAGGGGCTAGTGTGGAGAAATCAGTTAAGGGAAAGACATATTTCATTTGGGTTTTCTTAAAAGTGATAATAGCCCAACCTTGCTGCGGGACACACAGCCACATTGACAAATGAAATTGGTTAAAGCAGAATTTTGATGGTATCATTGCTTCAGAGCTTGACGAAGCTGATCACGGTGCTTCAGTCTACTGTTTTCAAATCCTTTAACTTAATGAAACATGTCTTACGCTACTCCTTTCAGTTTGATGATTGGACTTCCCAGGTTTTCAGATCAAAGTTGAGACATTTCTAGTTGTCTTTCAATTTGTCTTTGTAGCGTAAGAGTGGACGTCCACCTGAACGCTTGGAGTTTGGTTGTTGTCCATACAGCACCTTTTTCGGAAACCTATGCTCATCCATTCTCACAACATGACCAGGTCACCTAAGTTGTATCTTAGCTAGAATGGTTTCATTGACTGATGTTGTTACATTTCTTTAGTATTGCACTATTCTTGATCCTATCATCCCATTCTATATCACATATGGCACGAGAACAGCACATGTGAAAGGCGTCAAGTTGATTTATGTGCTTGCGATATAGGGTCCAAGTTTCAGTACCATAGAGAACGGCTGAGAGAACGACTGATCTGTATATGTCAATCTTTATTCTGAGAGACACGTCTTTGGAATTCCATAACCTATGTTTAAGATTACCGAATCTGGTGCTGGCTTTGGCTATTCTGGATTGGATCTCTCTCTCTCCCTCTCTCTTTCTCTTTCTCTCTCCCCCTCTCTCTCTCTATCTACATATATATATATATATATATATATATATATATATATATATATATATATATATGGATACAGTTCACAATGGAGAAAGAGAGTAACAACACACTCCCATTCCTGGATGTACTAATATCTAGAACAGAGCATGGGTTCAAGACATCCGTATACCGTAAACCAACATTCACCGGACAGTACCTCAATTTCAACTCCCACCATCCATACAGCGTAAAGAAAGGGATCGTCCGTTGCTTACAACACCGAGCAAAAGTCATAAGTGGCGACCCAGAGACGTTAGATACGGAACTGGTCAGTATAAGTAGTACCCTACAACGTAACAACTACCCTGGGTACATAGCAGCAGCCCCTCAAAACTGGGATAGGCGGGTACAAGAGGATGAGGAGGAGGACAACAACACTCAGAAAACAGTCTGCCTGCCTTATGTGAAGGGGTTATCAGAGAAAATACAAAGGATCTGCGGTCCATATAACATCAGGACAACCTTCAAAAGCGTGACAACACTTCGCAGATATCTCTCTCGATTGAGACCCCCCCATAGAGGAGAACAGGACTAAAGACTGTGTCTACGCTATCCCGTGCAGCTGCGGAAAGGAATATAAAGGAGAGACAGGCCGCCCCCTCAAGGTAAGGCTTCAAGAACACCAGAAAGCTGTAACGCGAGGGGAAGTAGAAAAATCAGGCGTGGCTGACCACATATGGAGAGAGAAGGGAGATCACCGTCCCCTGTGGGATCGGGTTGAGATCATAGACTAGGAACACCATTGGAAAATTCGTAATCTTAAGGAGTCAGCACATATGCTAGGCCACAAAAATCTCCTAAGTCGGCCAAGCATAGAAATAAATACAATATGGGAACCAGTAATAAGGAGTGCCAGAGAAAAGCAATGATAAACAAAAAAGTTGTAATATGAGATCTGGTAAAAACATGCAATGATAACAGCAAAATTGCAATATGAGTACTGGTAAAAAAGGGTTGCTGAAATATTAGGTTTATAAGACTCAGAAATTCATACCTTAAGGACACATGGCACAGTGGATAAAGGCGTTGGTTAGATCCAGTGACAGACCCAAAGAGTGTGAGTTCAATACCCGGTTCAGGCAGTGGAGAACTTTCAGAGGGAAAATTAGCAGGAGATAACTGATAACTGACATCCATCAAAACATGGCTCGTGGAACTAGAACAGTTCTACCCCAGTGATCGAAATAAAGGGTTCGGTTCGAAATTCCAACCACCTGAAGAAGGCCGGAGCGTACAACGGCCGAAACGTTGTGACAAAAATGGCGACAAAGATGAGGACAATAGTCCGACTAATGTAAATACTGTACATAATACCTCATCTCAGAAATATAGACAGACTCTATATATGGATAAATTGGCGTCTAAATTACGCAAAAATTAAAATAACACTGATATCTCATTTTAACAGATATCTTCATTAAAACTAAACAAAATATCTTTAAATACGAAAGAGTAACTTTATTCCATAAAATCACCATAATTTTTTAACCATAGCCTCCAGGCGACTTCGGAATCTTCTGGACTATCTCCTTGTTTAAGTTGGTAAATGCTGCCATAATCCTTGCCTTCAGTTCATCTTTGGTGTATTAAAGATGGTTTGTTGGTCTCTCGCTCAACTCCTCCGTACATAATAATCGGAGGAGTTGCTGTCTGGAGACTTAGGTGTCCAGATGTAAAGGGTGATGTGGTCGCAGAAATTGTCTGACAGCCATGACTGGTTTCTCCTGTGGCATGGTGCAGAATTCTGTTGCCAGACAGCGTCTTCCCGCATCCACCCTGAAAGAAGACGAATGGGGGCATAACGTCACCATCATTAATAATCCCTCCATACACTTTTGTAATCAACATTAGTCTCATCCAACACTTTTCTGTATCCTCTGCACTGACACCCAAACACTCTGAAATGTTCGTCTTGAAGCTTCGGGCATGAATGCCAAGCAGTACTGCATGCTGTTGCCAAGTTTCAGACGGAGTGACTTGCGACATGGTGGTGTTTTTCTCACAGAGAGTGTCCAACTGATCCTACTATACTGGGTAGTTGGCAAAAGTCAATACGCATGCGCGAAATTAAAAATATAAAATGGCAACAAATTACCTAGTGCACCCTGTATATATATATATATATATATATATATATATATATATATATATATATATATATATATATATATATATATATATATATATATTTGTGTGTGTGTGTGTGTGTCTGTGTGTCTGTGTGTGTGTGTGTGTTGTGGGCGGGCACTGTTCACCTGGAATTTATTTAGAAATATATATATTACGAAATGTTCAGACACGATCTACTCAAGGTAAACGATTATTAAATGAGTTTTTTGTGCGGACGGTGATGAGAAAAAGGGGAATTCGGTGCAATTCTGTTCAAATTATGAGGATACATACGATAGCTAGCAGCTGACCCTAGACTTGAAGATATTAAGAATCTAGCATTCGGGAAAGCATCTTTTCTGGTGTCTTTCACTCTATATTTGTGTGTGGATCGATTTAGTCTTAAGTTTTTTATATTAGTATCCTCCAAGTTTTAATTTATTATTATTTAAATTATTTCAGATTTAAAAATTATACCCGTCAATACAAAACAAAATCCGTCGTAATGAACGATGATACAGGCCTTAAACATATTCCACTCTATAAGAATTCGTCAGGTCGGTATTGGTTGATATAACACCAGAACGTACAAGAGTAGACCACATGGCCGCCTGGCAAGAGACGAACTCAATTCCACTGACGCCAATTATATAATCCCGTTAACCATAACTACACAATGAAGTACATGATGACATTAGTTACGCTTATCTCAATCCAGATCTGATCCAGCCGTGCAGGACAGAGTTTGACAAAGAAATTAAATATAGAATGTAAGAGTTTACGAGGTTAACTCTTTGACCCATATTTAAGCGGTGAGGAGCTCATTATTTCCCGCCTCTCTTTAACAGTGACGGCCCTAGAGTTGCTGGCACCTCGAGGAAGCTGAACTTCGGCGTCCTTACGAGTATATAAACTGAAAATATAGAATAACGAGTTTATTACAATATACTAATTAATACAGACTAAAGAAAACATTCGTTGTCATATCTAAAACTTTGTTTCTAGACTTTTGATCTGCAAATCATTTCATCAAATTCTACACCGATTTTTATAAGATGATTTTCTATTGACAAAACAGCCAAAGAATTTAATCTATCTTGAGTCATGGACGATCGCAAATATATATTTTATATGCTTTAGCTTTGGAACATCCCAAACACCTGACATGGCGGTATAATGGCGCCCACGGCCTTGATGGCGTCCTGGGCGACTGTGCGAGTTGCCAGTAGCTTGGTACGGCTCTGCTCATTAATTAACTAGCATAACTTTACCTAAAACAAACTCATGCGAAAAGATCAAATCCACAACACGGCGAAGTTAACTGGCTGACCCCTTACTTAGATGGAATCGTGATGATCATTTCATTTCAGCCCTTCGGTAGTGGGGAATGGCTGACTGATTATTACGAGTAGTGAGCTTGGTCCTCACAGGGTTCCACATAATTGCTGACCTCGTGTTAATCAGGCTAGCTTTTTACGGCATCCAGGATATTCGTGCTCCCTAATTAAATGAAATTTTGTGAGATATAACCCATAGCCGTCGGTTGCAAAAGATGGTTTTCGTACGGTATTTACGCGAAAGTAAATGCAACATACTCGACTGCAACTCTTTTAGTACCTCGATGTCATTGAACACCCCATGATATTAAGCAAATAGCTGTCTGAATATCTCTCAAGTAACTACAGGTTGTTAGTCATAGTATCTGTAAATTACAAGGAATTTTTACCTTTTGACAAAATATAAAGCTACCTATTTTTACATATTTGAATTTTTATAATTTCCATATATATCTTTTAGTATCTGCTTTTTGATTAGATTTATTAAAATAATGTTTCTTTTCGTTTTTAATTAGCTTGTAAAATCCAGATAGACCCTCAAAATATATATAACAAGAAAATTAAGAACTTAATGATATATTTAAAATATTTTAAATGAAATATTTTAAAACACCACAGGTCTAATGTTTCTACAATACTTCGCAATTCGGAGTTTGAAAAATATTGTGTTAGAAGATTTTGCAGCGCATTTCTTACATTTTGGCTACGATATAAAATCGGAAATCAATAAATGATATAATAAATATATCGATATATCTCGATCAATATAATAGATAATATCATATGTAATATCATATATATCAATATAATAAACATCAATAAATATAATAAATAATAAATAAATGGTATACTACATAAATCTATATAAATAAAGTTGTGGACTCTGTCTGTTTTTTATCGGTTTCCTCCTATTTTTTGGGAGATATACCCCCATTATCATATGTATTCTAAAAGTACATTGCTCAGGGTACTTGGATAAGTGTATTTCATTTTGATCAAAGGGAGTCCCCAGGGGCACAAACGCCTCACTCATTTTTTCCCCTTTCATTGTAATTATATTTAAATTTGAAAAATGGAATGACTCTTATTCAAAATATAGAAGGAGAAAGCCAGAAGATAGAGGTCACATCGGCAAGATCAAAATAAGACAATAGAAACGTCAGGTTGAGTAAAAAATCACCAATCAGTAGGTTGTGACTTACAATACATATTTGTTGCGACAATTCAAATATCATATCAATGTTGAAATATGCTCAACAGTTCATTCAATCAAGTATTGCATCAAATACATATCAAAGGTGTCAAGCTGTTTTTGCACAACCTCTCCCACTGAAAAGTTTATCCCTTTGAATTAAATTAAATTTAAATTTGAACAAGGGAATGACTCCTATCCAAAACATAGAAGAAGAAAACCAGAAGATGGAGGTCACATTGGCAAAATCATTGTATAATACTGAAATGCTCATTTTTCTCCACAAATTATAACAAGGTTTTAAAACCAATCATCATTTACTTACAAAAAATGTACGACGTGCAGCAAGGCGCGGATAATTCGGCTAATATGCTATGAAAGTCGGCAGGTATATGTAACCTATCACTCTATAATTGTAAAAAAAAGCAGCAAAAATCTTTGATATTCTGAGGTATTACTTGAGCGGCCTATGTTTGAGGCAATGATATTTAAGGCCCCAAACCTTGCCTGACAGCATATGATGAAATATCAGCTGAAAGGACAATTGCGTTTTTGACAAAAGTAGATGTATGAAATTATAGAGTTACTTCCCTACCCACCAATTTATTTCGTTTTAGTAATTAAAATACAATGAACTTTTTATTTTCGACATCATTTTTATTGAACAAAATATTTACTTTTGTATCCTTCTGTCATAAGTCCATACTAAAGTCTAGTTCAACACTATACTTCTGACGTCGCCGCCCGAACTCTGAAAGTTTATTTATTTCGTATTTATTGAATCATTTTTCTTTTATCAATAGGAATAGATTTGTTCGCCTAACGTCCGCTCCACATTTCTCCCCGGTCTATGGAACAGAAATAAAGGTTTATTTCTTGTTTCCTGTTTAGGATTGGGTTTCAGGTTCCTTCTAAAATCTACTTCAACTTTGTACTGCTAACGTCTCTACCTGAACTCAGAAATTTTATTTCCTACTTATCTATTTTACTATGCGTGTAGACAATATCGCATATAGTCCGGTTTACACCTCTCACCAATCTTTTGAAGAGGGATTAACAATTTATCCCGGTTTACACCTCTCCCCAATCTTTTGAAGAGGAGTAACGATTTATTCCGGTTTACTCCACTCCCCAATCTTTTGAAGAGGAGTAAAGATTTATCCCGGTTTACACCTCTCCCCAATCTTTTGAAGAGAAGTAACAATTTATCGCGGTTTACACCTCTGCCCAATCTTTTGAAGAGGAGTAACGATTTATCCCGGTTTACACCTCTCCCCAATCTTTTGAAGAGGAGTAAAGATTTATCCCGGTTTACACCTCTCCCCAATCTTTTGAAGAGGAGTAACAATTTATCCCGGTTTACACCTCTCCCCAATCTTTTGAAGAGGAGTAACAATTTATCCCGGTTTACACCTCTCCCCAATCTTTTGAAGAGGAGTAACGATTTATCCCGGTTTACACCTCTCCCCAATCTTTTGAAGAGGGATTAACAATTTATCCCAGTTTACACCTCTCCCCAATATTTTGAAGAGGACTAACCATTTATCGTAGTTTACACCTCTCCGCAATCTTTTGAAGAGGAATAGCGATTTATTCCGTTTCACACATCTCCTCAATCTTTTGAAGAGGAGTAACGATTTATCCCGGTTTACACCACTCCCCAATCTTTTGAAGAAGAGTAATAATTTATCTCGATTTACACCTCTCCCCAATCTTTTGAAGAGGAGTAGCGATTTATCCCGGTTTACACCTCTCCCCAATCTTTTGAAGAGGAGTAGCGATTTATCCCGGTTTACACCTCTCCCCAATCTTTTGAAGAGGAGTAGCGATCTATCCCGTGTTTCCAGTTTAAGATTGTGTTTTTGATTCCTTCAAAAGTCTACTTCAACTCAACTTGATATTTCTTTCCTCTATATGATTAAATAGGTTCACCTATCGTCCGTTTCACCCGTCTCCCCGGTTTTTAGAATAAGAGTAAAGATTTATCCTTTATCTCTTGTTTAAGATTGGGTTTCGGTTCTATCTACTGTCTTCTTTATTCTCTTTCACTCCCAGTAGTCCCCTTGCGTCTTAGTGGCATCATCGCCTTGATTAGGGTGAATTAATTAAAAATGCTCTCCAGCCAGGTTTTCTTTGATTACAGTGTAAACTTTGTTTAGTTTACACGAAATAGCAAGTATGCGTTACCCATTGTGGATCGAATCTTCGACACGAATCTTCGACTTCGAGTCTTCTGAGGGCTATCCGATGACGAGCTGTTCATATTTACAAAAATTAACTAATTCGAGCATAAGGCCGAAACATGGTTTCAAACTCATTCTATTAATACACTGCTAGACTAGCTTGCAAACCACGAAAATAAATATCACGTTTGAAGCAATACGAATCTGTCGGATTATTAAATAAATATATATTCCGAAACTTGACAAGGGTTTAGGGCATCTACTATGTATCGAACTCGCTACAGAAATAATGCATAGCAAGTCTGATCAGGTAATCACTTCCCTACGCCGAGACAGCTCACATTCCCAAAGCGTATAGACCACACTCCGTGGATCCCCTTT
>OZ038498.1:1377500-1400000 GCA_964036315.1 Acanthosepion esculentum | reverse complement strand
TCTACTACACTCAAACAGTAACGATAAATATCTGTAAAGCATTTGGTTTCTGGGCGCTGTTTGAAATTGCTGAATTTTTTGACGGAAATGTTTCTTCTTCAGGACGGGAACGATTATTGCTCTCCACAATTTCTTATTCTTTTGACTTTTTGCTATCTAGGTAGGTTATACGCTTTTTTTTGTCCCTTTTGAATTCAGTGCGTATCAAATTTTCTAAGTACTCTTTCTTCATCATGGGCCCTACAAAGTCCAACTGTCTCTTTCTAGTACGTGTCGGTTTTGTTTCATCATCTCTGAAACATGTTCAGTCCGTGGTATTCTCAGCATCCTTCTGCAGAATCACATTTTTATTGCCTCAAGTCATTTCTTTATCTGTGTTGAGATTGCCCGGACTTCACTGTCATATGGGACTGATATTGCGTAATAGTTACATACTATTTTATTTGTTTGTAACAATATTCTCCCGTTCCTTAATACTTTGCTTAGCTTTTGGAAATAAGGATTGTTATTATATCATATATATATATATATATATATATATATATATATATATATATATATATATATATATATATATGTGTGTGTGTGTGTGTGTGTGTGTGTGTGTGTGAGAGAGAGAGAGAGAGAGAGAGAGTGTGTGTGAGTGTGTTTATAAACTCCCCCACTCTAAGATCTTCCCAACTCTCTTTCCATTAATTCCTTTACATTCATTTATCTATATATTTTAAAGTTTTTTTAACCCCCTTTTTTTCCTCTTTTAGTTTTAAATTAATATTTCATTCTTCATTAAATTAATGTCATTATGGTTAATATACGGGATAAATTTTATTAACTTCTTCCCTTTAAGACGAATAACTCCCATCCTCCTTTAACCCCTGTCTCGTGCCTTTCGTCTGACTGAAACATTGAAATGGATAAATTCTGTATCAGTTTTTAACTGTTTTTTTTTAGGTTTCACAGCTAAATTTCTATTTCTGACACGAACTCAGTCCACATTAGATTTGATAAGATAGTCGACCGTTATCTTCGTTTGCCTAAATAGGCTATTCCCCATATGAGGTGATTTATTATTTTATTTTTATTAATTATTTGTTCTGTAAATTAAAAATACATTGATTTGTTTTTTCATATTACCAACGGATTTGTAAACCTTTAGTATATACGAGGGTCATTCAATAAATAAGGTGAATTTTTCGGTATAAGGACTTCTAATACAGATAGAAGCTTACTTTTTTCTTTTTTTTTTCAAAGTAGTCTCCCAGCACCGTCACACACTTTTCCCATCTGTACACAAGCTTCTGTATTCCCTCAGTGTAAAAATCTTTGGACTGATGTCTCAGCCAGTCGCTTACAACACTTTTGACTTCATCGTCACTTTTCAACTTCGTGCGTCTCGTGAACGCTTTCAAGGGACCGAACAGGTGAAAGTCTGAAGGAGCAAGGTCTGGGCTGTAAGTGGGATAAGGGAGCAGTTCCCAGCCCAGCTCGTTGATGGTCTGCACCGTTTGGGCTGCTGTGTGAGGCCTTGCGTTGTCATGATGCAAGATGACTCCTTCTGACTGATGACCCCTGCGTTTGCCCCAACAGATAAGCTCAAAGGCCTTGCAATGTCATCCACTGTCACCCTTCTGTCAGACTGAATGAGGTCATTGACTGATTCGATCACCTCAGGAGACCTCACTTCTGTAGGCCTCCCAGGCCTGTCTTCATCCTCAACACTGCTCCGTCCTTCTTTAAACAATTTAGCCCACTTGTAGACATTTTTTGGCTGAAACATGTGGGACCATACACAGTTGACATTCTCCTATGAATTTCAACTGGTTGGCACCCTTCTGCAACCAAAAACTTGATAACTGACCGCTGTTCAATCCTGGAGCATGCTTCTTGGTCGGCCATCTTTATTAATCGCCAAAACTCTGAAAGTTTTTTTTTAATCTGCAAAAGAAATTAAATCCATGTGAAAAAGAAGTAAAACAAAAAAAAGAGTAAGCTTCTATCTGTATTAGAAGTCCTTATACCCAAAAATGTACCTTATTTATTGAATGACCCTCGTATATATATATATATATATATATATATATATATATATATATATATATATATATATATATATATATATATATATATATATATGTATATATGTAGGTAGGTATGTATATATATATACATGCATGAGTATGTGTACACTCTTTATAAATTGGTAACACACGTTTTCGGAAAAAAGAAATACTTTCGGATTCCATTAATTCCTTGCAAATTGTTTTGTTTATGTTGGAACGAGATTATAAAGTTAGTAAGAACCAAATTAATAAATGAAATAATTGCATCTTAAACAAAACGTTGTACGCTCCGGCTATCTTCGGCTAATTGATTTCGAACTGAACCCTTTATTTTGTACATCTGAAGAAGGTTGGGGCTTACAACGGCTGAAATGTAGCGAACATGGCAATAAAGAGAGGACAACAGGCCGAAAAATGTTAATAGTGTAAATAATTACAATACCTCATCTCAGAAATATAGACTTATATTCACATTCCTCCCAGGGATTTTGAACCGGGGTAGAAGTTTATCCCTTATTTCCTGTTTAGGATTGGATTTACTGTTCCTTCCAATGTCTTGTACATCTCTATGATTATAACATAACGTCTACGATTGAACTTTGAAATTTTATCTACTAATTTATTTTTATTTTTCTGCAGTAGGATTACATAGGTTTGTCTATGGTTCGGTTCACATAAGTCTCTAGTTTTTTGAACAGGGGTAGAGATTTTTCACTTGTTTTCTGTTTAGAATTGGGATTTCTGTTTCTTCTGATATCTACTTGCACACTATTCTTCTAACATCACCGACAGAACTCTGAAATGTTATTCACTAATTAAATCTTGACCACATAATGTGTAGAATTAGCCGTTATCTTTCCTGCATAGCCCTAAGTACTTCACTGCTTGTCCTTTCTTTGCTAATGAATCACTACACAGTAACCCTCTACCGAGAGTCGCTCTTAGGAGTTTTATTGGGTGAACATTAATAAAAAATTAAAAAAATCCAGAAACTATACAAATACATGCCTAAACACACAAAAGTAAATTTAAAATAACAATCAAGCGAATAATGAATTAATTAATCAATAAATACAAAATACCGAAAGAAAACAGTAATAAATAATGAGTTGCAAGTTCTTTTTTAGCTCCTCAGGACGTAGTCGATCATGCCTCTCCACAATTTCTTCTCCTTTGTAGCACTTAATAAAATATGTCTTTTTGTCATTACTCCTAAACACTGTTTCGTCATCCGTTTAATCAAGCCCACTAAGAAGGTTATGTGTTGTATTGCACTGTGCCTCATGCCTCCAGTCTGTCCTGTGAGTATCAGATTTTCCAAATCCTCTATCCTTAGCATATGCCTTAGAAATTTCGACTCTCTCTACCTAATATTAGGTATAATTATCCTTTTCCTTTCCATTTTCTCTAAAACTTCATCATTGCTCACGTTATTCGGTACATTTTATCCTCAGAATCATTCTTTATAATCACATTTCTGTTGCGTCAAATGTCTTCATCTTCGAAGAGATTGTCCAGCATTCACGGCTATATGGGAGAGCATTACTCTTACGATTTTTCTTTCCTTTTCTTAATTAACTACATTGTGGCCTATAATTATTTGTACTCAATCGCCTATAGAACTATGTAAAATATAACTGTCCCCGGCTATCCGATATCTGTTAGGTTAACAACATAAACCCGAAATATCTCAACCCATAATGACCCATTGACCAGTGTATATAAATAGTTGAGCACACATAGCCTGTAGATTGCGTACAAGCATGAAACCAACAGTAGCCTCACAATGTTGACCTCAGTGTCCTCTTACATACTTACAATCGCTATATCCCGAGTATTAAGTTCATTTAGTATACATTATAATTACATTTTTATCAAATATATATAAGCATTTCTCTAATAACAGCGAAAATTCTCCAAAAATTGTACAGCATAATTGCCATCCCAAAAATGTTTAATATCTAACAAAAACACTAAACTAATTGACTTTCCCCAGGTTTTCAGATAAGACGTTTATCCATCTTGATATCAGTTTTTGTAAGATTCATTGAAAAATCATTTGAGTTATTCAGCTGGAAATAGAACAGATTAAAATCTTTTTGCGTCAGCTCCACTGTCTTCTCAGCTGGGCAACAGGTAGAAGAAAAATATAATTCAGACCTTCGATAATGGTACCAAAATTCATACTTTGGCTTCCATCTTCAAAGTCCATTCAAAAGTCATCAAGAGAACGGTGAATAAGTTTAAAGTGGAAAAATTAGAAAAGAAAACTGGACCAGGAGATCATAACAGGAAGAGAGGCCATCATTTCAACTTAGAGCTAAAATGATCAATTAGAAAAGATCCATCTCAATCCATAAGACATTTTGAACGCGGGAGAGGAGTTTCAGCTATGACAGTCTAAAGAGACATAAAAAAAGACTTGAAAATGAAATCGTATGTAAAACGTGTGAGTCATCTTGTTACTCCAGGACAGAATGTTAGAAGGAGGGCGAAGATCATATGGAATAAGTTGGAAAATGATCATGGTATAATAGATATATATGTGAATTTAATTTAATATATTAAATATTGAATTTAATTTAAATCCTTCATGAGCTTCCAATTCTTAGATACGATTAATTAATGATGAACATGTCATTTTCGTTTATAATCGATTTCATCATGTTTCTTCTGTTAAGCTTGGTGACTAAATATACATCGTTATTGCTCAAATTAGGGTGCAGTAGTGTTATAAAAACCTCGGAGAATTCAAGCAAGATATCTTTAATCATTTCTAAGATACAACAGTTCAAACCTTAATCTAAAAAAAATGGACAATTTTCAAAACACTCGATATATATATAGAATTAATTGATTTGTATTTACTGATACAACATATTTTTTATTACGTAAACGTTATATTTTTGTTGATATCCATGTTTAATTAAAAGCTCCGTTGACTTGAAACATTATTTTATTTCGCTTACTGGCCTGAACATGCGGGAAGACTTATTGAAGAAAATGCGCGCTCCGACAGGATTCGAACCCGCGTTCCTCTTTGCAGGAGAAACCGCTTTGACCACTCGGCCACGAAAATATTCGCGATCATATGTACTATTTTGCCTTTGAAGCACACTTTACTCGTTCAGATATCATCGGGATTTCTATCTTTTCAGTTTCAGATCCGAAACAAAGCCATTGCTAAAGAATTTCTATCTTTTCAGTTTCGGATCCGAAACAAATCCATTGCTAAAGAATTTATGGATTTTTATTTATTAATCCAATATATTTTTATTACTTACACGTTATTTTTATTTTCAGCAGAAAAAAAGGAAACGTTTAGGTAATATATGAATCCTCCCCCCAACTATGGGTAAATAGCAGAACAGACCGGGTTCTATATCCTTGGTTGACAACCGGTCTACCGCTGAAAGATATGGCAACCTCCTGCAGGAAAAATCTATATCGTCAGTCACATATCGAAAGATATATGATCATCTAAGCGTATATCACGCATGTCATATAACTTGCTGAATATATGAATATATATAGTAGAGAAATTCATATATGATACAATATAATTTTAAAGTATGCAATATATATATATATATATATATATATGTATGTATTGCATATTTTAAAACTATATATATATGTGGGGTGGTGGTGAATGGAAATTCTGTAATAGTTTTGCTTATTGACGAATATATAATTTAATCCAATGGTAAACTATTTCTATATTAACGAAAACAATTAATACTAAGTATCATTATTATTTTGTTGAGCTCCTCACCTTTTCCTAAATGTGTTTATTGCTGATGGGCATATTTTATCAGTTTTCTAATTATGAAATTTTCACTTAAATAACAGGAAAATATCGCAAATATTCCGGTTTTGAACATTTGAAAAATCTATCATATGTACAACCAAATTTTATGACATGATTGGAATGAATGCACTTTTTTGCGAAAAAGTGTTTTTTTATAGATATATAATGAGAATATGAAAATATGTATATAACAAAGAATTATTACATGCACGTATCGTTAACATGCACACGCATACACACAAAGATATACTCTAGCATACACTGATATGAACAAGTGCATTGGGGCTCTACCGAACACTAAATGTGTACGAGTTTCGGATTGGTCGAATGACCGTCCAATTGTCGCCCATCTCCCTGCTGCCTCAGTGAAAGCTACAGGGCTCTTGCCTCTTTTCTTCCTTCCGATAGCGCATGGCAGAATTATGGTAATTTTCTAAGGCCAAAATTGTGGGGCATCCAGTTATGCTCCAACTAAATATGCACACCATTGCAACACATCGAAGTGCCTTTATTGATTTTCTATGCATAGCTTAGATGTGACACAAATTCGAAAGTATAGGGCACCCTGTGAGGATCGAACTCACAATTCGGTCCAAATTGATCTAGCGAAACAAAAATGCTAAGCATTAAAACACGTCGAAATTACCTTATTGATTTTTAAGCGTAGCTTACATGTGATATAAGGCGAAAAGTACGGGGCACCCAGTGAGGATCGAACTGGCTACTCACTCGTAATTGATTTAGCGAGACACGTTTGCTACCCATTACACTACGTAGAAGTGCTTATATTGACTTTCTAAATGTAGATGTGGCACAAAGCCGAAAGTATGGGGCACTTGTTAAGCATTACACCTCGTCGAAGTTTTGTACCCAAGTAACCATTAACGAAAGGTTAAAAAAGCCTTGTATGTGGTGTATTGTTTCGCAATAGAATAAATACAGTTCCATAAGCGGGAAATGCGAGAAAAGAAACATTTGGAGTTGAAGTGCCGGTTACATTTCAATATTTCAACAGTAAAAGGGTGAGAAAATCTAGATTCCAGTCTAGTAGCACGCTTAAATTCATGTTGTCCGGGAAACAGGAAAAAATCTCGTCAGACCAGTTGCCATGAAAATATTTGTAGAAAAGACAGGGAAGCCACTTGTCTTAACAGTCGGTTTGTTTTGGTTTATTTTGTTTTACGGCATATCAACCTCAATGGGTGATTTAATGCCGACAAATTTTTTTATTGCTGGTAATATTTTGTTTTGTCAAAAAATCTGTTTCTGGTAAGATTTGTCCTTCAAAATTGTATTGCTGGTAACAATCTTTTCAAAAAAGTATTGCTGGTAATAGTTAACTACTTGCTCATAGCTGGGACCCTAACAGGTGCTACCACCCAATCTCAGGGTGGACGTGGGAACACCAGCAATTAAGAGGTGGTTTCACGCTCCTCAAAACCTCCTGATCAGAGGCCTTGCTGCTGGACGTAGTTTATCGTCTTACCCAGGACGCGAAGGTAGTTTAACGTCTAATCCAGGACGGTTTAACAATTGGTATCCAGAAGACTGAAGCGCTCGACTAACCTAGGATAAAGATTAAACCTGCCAAAAATATGTTTTTCTTCACTTGTATGCTGCTGAAAAGGTGCGTGAAAAGAAGCAGACACTCTATATATTTATTTTGTGTATGGGACAAAGGTCTATGACACCCTCAACTGCGATACACTGTGGAAGGTCGTCAAAGAGTTACGCATTCCTGATAAAATGTTGGAAGTTGTCATTTGCTTTAATCAAGATATAAAAGCTTCTGTCATCTCGGATCGAGAAAGTTCTGATCTATTTACAAATGTGCCATCTGTCAAATATTTCATGACTTTTGTCCTTTTTGCTATTCATTTCTCTTTTTAATTGGCTTTTTATTCCGGAATTCTAACATTGGCGTTAAGATCAAATTTCGTACTTCAGATGGTCTATGTCTTCATCAACGGTTCAAAGCTAAGACCATAACAAGGGAGAGAATTATTTATGAGCTCCTATTTTCCGGTGCCGTTGATTTGGTTTTTTTCATCTCTTTGTGAGGCTCAAGAGCTTATGGGCAGATTTTCAACTGCATTCAAAGCATTTACATTAACAATGAATATAAAAGAGGATTTAAATTGTACACCAACCTATGTCAATGCCGAAATCTCTACATAGTGTTCCGCAACCCTCTTAGCAGACATCTGTGCCAATTACTGCTGACAGTAAAGATCTTAAATATTCAAAATCATTTAAGTACTCCGGAAGCAAAATTAGCAATTCAGTCTCTCTTAACATTTATCGCATCTTCAAAGCTAGAAATTACTTTGGGAAGATCTGACATAAACTCTATATTAATTTTGTGAACTTGACGAAGGCTTTTGACTAAATTCAACCTCAATACATTGTGGAAGGTCGTCAAAGAGTTATGATTCCTGGAAATTGTCATTTTTGTCAAGTTCTGTTCGATTTACTGTAAGAAATGGAACGAAACCAAAATATGTCATGACTTGGGTTCTTTATTTTCCGTTTAATTGTCATTTCAATCAGAAATTCTAATATGAGCGTTAAGTTTCAAATTCCGATTTCAGGTGGCCTATTTAATCAACAAGGCCTAAACAACAGAGGGATATTTCTGAGTTCCTTTTTGTCAATGATATTGGTCTAGTTGCAACATCGATTCGTAAGGCTCAAGAGCTTATGAAGAAATTTTCAACAGCATTCAAATATTCTTTCTGTTTTATATCAAATTTCTCAAAGATCATTCAAAGATCATTAGGAAATATATATGTAAGCGATATAAGGTCTGGTAGGTCAATGGAGGAGGAACTGGCATGTAATATTCAATGCATCGATAGACAGATAGAAATGAGAATTAAAAGTAAATTAATATAGATAGACAGATAGATATACAAGAAAATTAAAAGATAGATAGAAACAAAACGAGATAGATAGATAGATAGATAGATAGATAGATAGATAGATAGATAGATAGATAGATAGATAGGATCAGAATGCGATAGATAGATAGATAGATCGGAACAAAACGATATATATATATATATATATATATATATATATATATATATATATATATATATATATATATATATATATATATACATATATATATATATATATATATTGAGGGATCTCCCATTTGAACAGAAATAGACTCATCCAAGGTATACATATACAACTACCAGTGAATACCCGGACAGTCTCTAATAGAGGAGGGTAGCACAAGAGTCACATTTAGCGAGCACGTAGACTCAGTAAGGAGTCATACCGTGATACTTCAATATCAAGACTGTATATATATTATTGCTACTAACCAGCATTCCTGGATCTACTAACCCGTATTACCAGTTTGTATTATTACGTTAATACATTTATTTTCCTTATACATTCCTGGTGTTTGTTATTCATTGATATCGGATTCATCCCGGAATCCACAACAAATTGGCGTCGAGGAATTCGAACTCACACAGGAATGAAAACGAAACAAAATTTTCCCTCGTTGTCCCCAACAAATTGACGACGAGGTATTCGAACTCACATAAAAAAACAACAAAAGTTTTCTTTGCCGTTTTTGCCAGTGTCCACAACAATTTGGCGACAAAAGATTTACGAGGACTAAAATACGGAAAAACGAGTTTTTCATAAGACTTTTGTCATCTATCTTGCGGCTGATGAATTATTTTCCATCCTATAACGCTTGTCTCACCGACGAAACGTCGGAAGCCTCTCGTTGCTCTATCGCATTTTAATGGAAAATCTTGCAGATAAACTACATTCCTTAGTAGCACCAGTTCTAACTTCACGGCTCAAACCCGACCCGATCATGCACATTATAGCGAACCACCATCATTCATTTCTTATTCCACGAAAGACATGTAAGTTCCACTTCCTCGATCACTACAAATGTTGACCTGTTCAAGTCTAGGATTAAGCGTTATCTTGCCCACATAAACACATAAACTCTGCCTCATACTCTGTAACCATCTATCTCGAGTGTCCCTTGGGCCTTTTACAGGGTGAACATTATTGTAAAAAACAAACATTTTGTGCCTATTCTAAAGATGGTGCGAGAAACTGAAAATGTGTGAAAATAGCTTCAAGAAAACATTAAGTTTTAAGATCACTGATTGTTAGTGGAAAAAAGCGCATCGTCTGCTTAAAAATGAGTCAGAGTCATTAACTTTAGGCATTAAAAACTCGTATCATTTGAATCGCATGACATAAACACAATACAGTCCGACAAAAATCGCATTTAATTCTATCGAGCTTCTAATGGGTAGAAATGATGTTTTTTAATCGAAAGTATGGTGAACCTCCGAAGATAGGTGTATATATACAGTAGCGGCCATAATATAAGGAACGGAAACAACAAAGACATAAATATGTGTATTACTTAAAAAGTAATGCATGATTAGCAATGACATTTTTACCGAATAAAGATTAGGGTGTAATGCATAAATATTATACAAGTTACAAAAATTGACATAATAGTTTTTTAAAAAATAAAGATTAAATGGAACAAAGGAAATAAGCTACTGGACAAAAGTTAAGGAACGATGTTAATAATTTGTATAAACTTTTAATTTACGTTGTTAAAAAACTCGATGGAGCTTTTCAACAATAAGTAAAAGTTTATTTATCATTAGGACTTTATTTTTCAGCAATATGGCAAATTCTACACGCAAAACGCTCTCTTTTGAAGAAAGAAAAACTCATTATCGCTATCAAGAAAAAAAGTCAATTTCACAAATTTCTCATATTGTTCATAGGTCTAAAAGTGTCGTTCATCGTGTAATTAGCAGGTATAAAACCGATAAAACGTTAGATGCAAAACCAAAAACCGGCAGACCTCCAAAAACATCGCAAAGAGAAGATCGAAGAATTGTTAGAATATCTACAAAAGAAACCGTTTTGAAACTGCTACATCAATTGCCCGTAAATTTAATGAAGAGACAGATAATAAGATCTCAAGGAAAACGGTTGCTCGCAGGTTAAAAAATGCAGGATTGCATGCCCGTATTCTAGCTTCGAAGCCTCTCATTTCAAAGCGAAACCAAAGTGCACGCCTGGAGTATGTGAGAAAACATGTTGTTTGGACTGACGCACAATGGGATACAGTTCATTTCAGTGACGAGTCCAAGTTTACTATATTTTGTTCTGAGGGCAAAACTTACGTACGCCGTAGAACAGGTGAAAGACTGTCTTCTCAATGTGTCAAGAAAACCGTTAAGTTTGGTGGTGGCAGTGTAGTGGTGTGGGGAATGATTTCATCTGCAGGATTTGGCCCTATCATCCGCGTACATCCCAATATCAATTCTGAGATTTACAAAAGGCTTCTTCAGCAGCATGTGGTACCAAGATTACACCATAATCTTTATGAATCTCCTATTTTCATGCAGGACAATGTACCTTGCCACAAGGTTCAGAAGGTTATGGCTTTATTTGAAGAAGAAGGAATCACCCTAATGAAGTGGCCAGCCCAGAGCCCCGACCTGAATCTAATAGAAAATGTTTGGAAGATAATTGGAGAAAGGGCTAAGAAAAGAAACCCGAAATACCAGGATCACCTATGGGAGTTATTGAAAGACGAATGGGAGAGGATTTACTGCTGATTTTTGCAAGAAATTAGTTAGATCATGTGGTCGACGATGCAGAGAAGTCATTGAAAGCAAGGGGATGTTTCCCAAATATTAAATTTTGTTGATATTTTGTTCACAATCAAAATATTAACAAGATCGTCCCTTAAGTTTTGTCCAGTAGCTTATTTCCTTTGTTCCATTTAATATTTTTTTTTTTTTTAAATTATGTAAATTTTTGTAACTTTGTATAATATTTATACATTGCACCCTAATCTTTATTCGGTAAAAATTTCATTGCTAATCATGCATTACTTCTTAAGTAATACACATATTTATGTCTTTGTTGTTTCCGTTCCTTATATTATGGCCGCTACTGTATGTGTGTACCAATGTGTGTGGGCTATGCAGGGGGATGCAACAGTACGTATACAGAATGTATTATATTAGTATTTATATTTTTGTATAATCGATACAATAGATTTTCTATACAGATATTGTACCCTGACGATCCGTGTAGGTGAAACCTAGGTAGGTTTACCGGGCTCTTTAGGTTCATAGTTATATATATATATATATATATATATATATATATATATATATATATATATATATATATATATATATATATATATATATATATATGTATATATATATATATGTATATATATATATATATATATATATATATATATGTATATATATATATATATATATATATATATATATATATATATGTATATATGTATATATATATATATATGTATATATATATATATATATATATATATATATATATATATATATATGTATAATTTATTCGAAACTTATACCTTAAATATGTTATAAAATCACTATAAAAATATTAGTTAGACTATAAAAATCAAACTAAAAATCGGACGAAAAAAATAGCTGTAACTGTTATATAAAAAAAACCAAAAAATACTACGTTATTTAAAAATCAAAAACTGAAAAGAGAAAATACAGTATAACAAATAAATAATAACAAGTAAAATAAATTGATCTAAATTCATCCAAAAAATAAATAAACTAAGAAACCGGTGCCGATAATCAATCCAAATAAATACATGAAGTAATAAACAAATTAAAAACTGTCCCCGCCAAAATAATAGTTAGAATAAACTACAACAATCAACTCCAAAATTGAATAAATAGCTTTCATTTTCTTCCCATACCAAAAAACAAACTATTAAATAAGTGATATAAACAAATTTTTACTACGTTAATAAAAACACCAATTAATAAATAAATAAATAAGATAAGAAATAAAATTTAAAAATAAATTAAAAATAAATAAAAACAAGCAAAATAATTTAACCCAAATAAATAAATAAACGACTTCCAGTGAAATTACCGCCAAATAATAGACTACCCAAAATGCACCACTGACATGCATATATAAATATCCGAGAAAAATAACAGTACTCGTGGCCTGACGATTGCATCTAGCATGAAACAGACTGCCGCCTCTAAGTGTTGACTTCTATGTTCACTTTTATATTTACACTCGCTCTATCTCTGAATGTCCCTTAAAAAGTAATTGTTTACAAAACAACGTAATATACCAAGCCCCGATAAAATCACAAGATAATAAAGAAAAAGTATACATAGGAGTACCTGAAGGACCCTGGAAACAAAGAAATTATGTACACAAAACAAGTTTCACAAATAGTAAATATGCGAATAGAACAATGCTTTCTAAGTATATGTGATAAATAAAAAACAAAACGCACACAAGTCAGGTACAGAAAATTCATCACAGTCTCGTTAATATTTCTGGTTCTAGCGGTTTCGTTGTGTTGTTTGGATAAATTATTACTGTTGATTAAAATCCAATTGTTCTGTATTCTAAATTTAAATTTAGGTTCAAATTTAGAGTTAAAATTGAAAATAAAAAATTAGACATTCTAATTTCAGTTTAAGAAATGACGTCTACGAACTTTTTAGCAAACAGACGTTGAAAGACAAGGTGAGTAACTATTTTTGTTTAAAAATATAGTTAATGATAAAAGTATAATATAAAAAGGGGTATGCTGTTGTAAAATAATAATATTAAAAATAATGATAATATTAATAAAATAAAAATTATATATATATATATGTATATATATATATATATATATATATGAGTGTTAAAAATATAGTTAATGATAAAAGTATAATAGAAAAATTGGGTATACTGTTGTAAGATAACAATATTAAAAATTATAATATTAGTAAACATTTTTGATTTACACTTATATATGTAAATCAAAAAGTAAATACAATTTCTATACAAAACCTCTATTTCAAAATTACCTTTTGCTTTCTTATTTACCCTCGTATATCAGGATGTTTCTTTCTACATATCTATCACAGCCAATATGAATATGATTAAATTAACAAGTATATATCTCTCTCTCTTACTCTATGTGTCTATCTTGTCTAATCATATCAATATATCTACTGAATTAGGAACGCCGCAAATGGTTTGAAAGTTTCGAATGCACGAGACACATGATTGAGCTATTAAAATCAAACAACACCAAAATAAAAAAATAGCTTACTTTCTTTCTTTTTCTCCATGTCTCATACTCCGACGACAAGTTAATAAAGGTCAAACATGTTTAACGGATCGTGTTTTATCTTTCATTCTGTCGGATTCCGATCTATATTTAAAGTATATTCGATCCTAAATCAATCTATCTAGTATTTTTTTCTTATCTCTATCACCTGTTATTAATATTTGTCATTGTCTGTCTCTCTTTACCTGCCGAATTCTATTACATCTTCTCATACGCATGTGTAAAGAATGCCATAGCGTTAGAAACTAGGCGTGTTAGGAAAATTAAAACATATATATATATATATATATATATATATATATATATATATATATATATATATATATGTGTGTGTGTGTGTGTGTGTGTGTGTGTGCGTGTGTGTGTGTGTGGTGGATTCCGGGTATGGAATCCTGCACAAATAAATAAACAACGCCAGTAATTGAGATAGAAAAATAAGTGTATTAAACGTAAGAATACAGACTTGAAGTGAAGATTAGTAGATAGGAATGCGGGTTAGTAGAAAAGTATATGTACAAGTCTCTGTAAGTGAAGCCGTAATTATCTCTCTCTCTCTGGACTCTCGTATAACTCTCTATGAACACCCTGTGTACTATCTCAGTATCTCTCACCCTGACTCAACGTATCTCAACCTGCTGGTATTCTCTCTGTCAGTATAAGTATACTTTGGATGAGTCCATCTTGCGCAAAAGGGTCTGCCCCACAACAATATATATGTAAAATAAATAGTAAAGTAAAACTTCTGTTGGTATATAATCCAAGTGGATCCTAGTAATATGAAAATATTAGAACTGATTCGACAAGAAAGAGCTCGATGTAATTTTACAGATCAATATAATTCATAATTAAACAAATCCTTTTACCATATATGGGAAATTGGCTATTTCGGCAGACGACAAAACTGGTCGTCTGTTCATTCAACGCTGGTATGGAATGAAATAACGTTCATGTCTCTAAGGTTAAAGAAATCAGAATATAGCAGTTAACTGTGAGGAATTGAGATTGGAAGCTAAATTGTCAACATAAACTTTAAACACCTAATACAGAGTTTACACTTTTCACTGTTTCAGTCAGACGCAAGGCACGAGACAAGTGTCAAGGAAGTTGGTAGGTATCTATCTTAAATGAAAGTAGTTTAATTAAAAAAAAACAACAACAGAATATTGACCTTATCACGACAAGTTAGGGGCATTCACCCCGGTTTTTTCCCCAATCTCAACTTTCCTAAAAGAATTACTATTCTCACAAGCCAACATACACAACAAATATATTAAGAAATCAAAGTTATCCAAATCGTGTATCAGCAAAATTGTCCATTTGTTAGATTAAGATTTAAAACATTGTAACTTATATATATATATATATATATATATATATATATATATTATTCTAGAATCATTTTCACCTTATTCAAGATGATCTTCGACCCTTCTAACCTTCTAACTTTCTGGCCTGGAGTAACAAGGTGCATCACAGCGTTTCACGTACGATTCCATTTTCAAGTCTTTCTTCACTGCTCCATGGACTGTCATAGCATAAACTCCTCTCTCACGTGCCAAAGGTCTTATCGATTGGGTTTGATCTTTTCTAATTGATCTCTTTAGCTCCAAGTATAAATGATGATCCCTCTTGCTGTTATGACCTCCTTATACAGTCTTCCTTTCTACTTTTCCCTCTTTTTAAAAATTATTGAACTTTTTCTTGATGGTTCTTGAATGGACTTTGAAGATGGAAGCCCGAATATGAATATTGGTACCATCACTGAAGGTCTGAATTACCTTTTCCTCTCGACATTGCTCATTTTTTTAAAGTGATTCTTACGAAAAATGATGTCAAGATGGCTAAACGTCTTATCGGAAACCTAGAAAAAAGAAACTGAATTAGTTTAGTAATTTTAGATATAAAACATTTTGTGGGATGGACAATTATCCAGGTACACCCGGTGTATATATATATATATATATAAAGAGGTATTGCTGCACAAATACAGAAATATATATATATATATATATATATATATATATATATATATATATATATATATATATATATATATATATATATATATATATGTATATATATATATATATATATATGTATATATATATATATATATTTCTGTATTTGTGCAGCAATACCTCTTTTTTAGATGAGGATTAGACTATTATATTTGTCTTATCAATTATGTTACGGATGAAGTTTGGTAGATCACTATGTGCATTTAAATGAGTCCTATTTAAGCTATGGCCAGAGCGATATAACGTGTCTTCTTGTTGGGCATGTTGTAGTATATCCAATATAATTATTTACAAATTTGGATTGGTCAGGAATACATTTCCTTCAGGTACATTCGTAAATAACATTGGTTTTCAGTAATTTGGATCTTGCAGGAGAGTTTCATTGTTAGCAATGAGTTTAGCTGTTTTAAATTTTTTAAGAGTAGATAATTAATTTTCTTGTTTTTGTCGACTGGAGCTGTATATTTCTTTCTCCTTAGGGAAGATTCATCCTGCATATAGTTACAGTGCATTTGATTTTTTATAGACAATATTAATATTATTTTTTTTATATGTTCAGTGTTTCTAGCAACATATTGAGCGTGTTTGTAAAATAAAACATTCCTATACCTCTAGATACATACATAAATCAATCTATACATTCAGGTAAAGGTAAAAATAAAATCATTCTTGATAATGGCTAAAAGTGTAACCGAAAGCACACGGACATAAAAAAACATTTCGACAATTTCTACAGGATAGATAATTTGGTCAATAAAAGTCAAACGAAAGGGTACCGATGTAATCAATACGAACAGCATTTATTAATATTAACCAGGTGATAAAAATGAAGCAAGGAGAGTGAGGTTCCACGTTCGTGTTCTTCATCAGCGGAGGCAAGAAATTAACAGAGGGACGGTGGAAACTATCCAACATTAGTTCTTGAGGCTTGGGTAGAGTCAGCTTTTAGGTGGAATTGTTAGAAAAAATTGTTTGATTTCTCGCTGTGCGAAACTTTTTGTGTAAATAACATTAGATTTAAAAATTGTGATTGGCGGTGGCTGGAAGTGGAGTGAGATGTTAACATAGAGGAAAAAGGGTTATAGGGCACGGGTGGAGACGGAATTCGTTTTGAAAGAGTTTGTGGTTTAGGATACAGTGTGGGAACATAGCAAGATTGTCAATAAAAATGTGACATAAAAAGTAAAAAGAGAGAGGAAAGAAATAGCAGAAAAAAGGAATGAAGAATTGTTTTAGGAAAATCATTGTTAGAAAATGGGGGGTGCGGAAAAAATAAACTGAAATAAAAATAAAAATAAATAAAATATTAAAAATAAAGACAATGATCATATGAAAAGTGGGAAAACATACAAATATAGATGGGTTGTCTATCAAGATAGGATCAGAGTGTAAAAAGGCAATAAAAATAAAATAAAAGAGAAAAAATGTGGGAAGAAATAGTACAAAAAAGGAATAAAGAATCCCTTTGGAAAATCATTGTCAGAAAATGGGGGCGCGGAAAAATAAACTGAAATAAAAACATAACAAAATACTAATAATAGAGATAATAACAATATAAAACAGTAGGGAATAAAACGTACAAAAAATAGATGTGTTGTGAACATCAGTATATCTAACAGTATGTATATATACTAGATACCAATGTCCTTTAGAGACAATAATTAGTTGTTTGTGAGTTGTGAGGAAGGAAATTTCCGATCTTGTTTGTGCAACTGTCTTTAAGTTATATCCATGTCTTCTAGCGTTGAGTTAAGTGTTGTCAAGTTGAAGCAAGTTCCTTTAGGTTATTTTCATTTTGTCTTATAGCTTGAATTTGACGTTTGTCAAGTTGAGGTCCAAAATACATGATTAGAAAAATGAGTCCACCAATACTTTATATAGTTTATAGAATAGAGTAGATTGGTTGGTCAATAAAACAAAATCAAATGAAAGGGTACCGATGTAATCAGTACGAAAAACATTTATTAATATTAACCAGGTGGCAAAAATGAACCACAGAGATTGAGGTTCCAAGTTCCAGCGGATGCGAGAAATATATATATATATATATATATATATATATATATATATATATATATATATATATATATTATTATTATTATTAATATTTAAAAAATGTTTTCATCGCGACACAAAAATTGCTATGCATCGGAAATAAAAATAAAAATTAAAAATACATTTTTTGTTCCATTAACATGCGATGTTGAATAACTACAGAAAATTAATTTACTTTTTATGCAAAGTAGTATTATTTAATAAGACTTTGCTAATATAACAATATATAATAACTATTTATTGCTCCACTATCTTGTATTGAGCCGTTGTGTTGGCATTAATCAAAGAGTGCTCACTCTATAATAACAGAGCACTATTTTATTTTTTAATCATGTGTTAGAATGATTCTTTAACTACGTGTATATATTCATATTTTTTATGAATAATATAGCGAGCATGTTTACATGTATGTAGATATAAATACTTTTTCTTTTTCACACCTTATTATTTCTAGGCAATGTAGATGTACCTGTCTACTTTTATATGTGGATATGTCATGATATTTGTCTGTGTATTTGTATTATTTTTAAAATTACTTATTAGATGTGTATATATTTGTATTCACATTATATTATTTTTCTAGACGGAGATAGATAAAATGGCGTGTATATATGTTTTTGCATACGTGTATATATTATTTTTTATTTTATGTTATTTTTCTTTGTATTTTTTATTTCCATTATTTTTTAAACCCCCACCAAGCTGTAAATAAAATCAACTGTTCCAATATCATTATAGAACGGCATGTATGTTATGTATATATATATATATATATATATATATGTACATATATATATATATACATGTATATATATATATATGTATATATATATATGTGTATATATATATATATACATATATATATATATATATATGCGTGTGTGTGTGTGTATATATATATATATATATATATATATATATATATATATATATATATATATATATATATATATATATATATAATTTATGCAATGGTAACTTTTCAACCTGCATCTGAAGATTGTGCAAGAAACTCAGTGTTGTGCTCCTGGTGAGGAAGATGCATATTTATTACACCCGACAACAATTTTTTTTTAAATGGTGTCGAGACACCAGACATATTTTTAGCTCTTTCGGGGGCACTAAATCTGAAAATGACCTTACTTTTTCTTGTTTAGCTACTATTTTTGTTGTACAGAAATACCTAATTTTTGGAAAACATCTTTTTCAATTTTTTTCTGCTTATATGATATTGACCGATGGCAATATTTCCCAAAATAAAATCGTAAAACCTTCTCAATTCGTATTTAAACCAACAAATAATGGCCTGCTTATTGAAAAATACTATTTTTGCAACAACAATCAGACCATAAGTCTTTAAAAATAACACACAAGCCCAACAAATATTTTCACGAAATCAGTTAATAAACTTACGGAAAAATAAAACCTTCGTGAACGCAAGAACTATGGTATTTTTTCTTGATTATCTCTCATGTTCAATGTTATTTAAGTCTCTTTTGATATTCCAGCAGTATCATGTACAATAGAATAGGTGCATTCAATTGGGATGTCTTTAGTTAGAGTTTCTTTCCAACTGTGAAAACAAAATGCTCTCAGTGTGCTTGGTTTCCTTCCGTAATAAAGGAATAAAAGTGATGGGATAAATTTACGAATATCAAATACATTTTTTCCTTTTTTGATGTCACCATAATTATCAGGTTTACTAAAGTGTACCCCTGATAAAATTTATCAGTTAATTTGAATTTTGGCGATAAAATTGGAAAAATTCGTTACTTCTATTTTAAGATTTTTGACTCAAAAACACATCTCTTAAAAAAAATTATATCAGATGGTCGACATCAATTGCTTGGCCTACCTGAAAATCGATGGCTTTCTATGACCTTTATTAATTTTGCGATCATGCAGGATGGTAAATTGATTTTTTTTTACCAAAAATGATCAATTTCACTATGGCAAATCCGGTAGCTAACCATGAAAACTATCAGCACCATCAAATTAGCTAAAAATGTGTTTCGTTTCTTGGGCACAAAAAACCGTGTTGACCAGTGTTATTAATCACATTTCAGTGGGTGATATGTCTTGGAATTCAATAACAACAAAATGGGGGCTGGGCGCCAGTAAATACGTTTAATTAAATTTGAAAATGAGGATGATTTATCTCATGTACAAAGATTATCATATAATATTCACCCGACCTGAAAAGAAAAAGAAAAGATATAAGGAAATATTACATATCTATCTATCTATCTATCTATCTATCTATCTATCTCTCTCTCTCTCTCTCTCTCTCTCTCTCTCTCTCTATATATATATATATATATATATATATATATATATATATATATATATATATATATATATATATTGCAAGAGCAAGAATGTCGGTCGACAAGTAGGAGACAGAATTAGGTAGATCTAGGTCAAGTCTGGTTGGATGCAGTGTTTGCAAGTAATGCGCCTTACTCCACGAAAGGCATTGCCGTATTAGGCTTGAAGTTATACCTTTGATAAAAGTGTCAGGAATCAATTCCTCATGATACTGCTCCGCCGAAAATACATTCATATTGCAATGCTTACTCAGTTTCTTCAAGAGTCTCAGCAAAACTATAGCTCGTCCAAAACTGGTACACTTCTTATTATATTCAGAGACAAAATATTAATTTTAACATAGGAACGAAATCTATAAAGATAGTTTTCTCCCTCCTGTTCAAACAAAAATTACAAACATAATTTGTTACTATTTCTATGATTTGCTTTCTGTCAGCGAATTAGGGCCTATATCAAGTCGGTCTGGGTATTCTGGGCGTAGTAACATTTCCATTTCTACAGTACGATATGCAGTTGCTTTCCGTTTAATCAAGACTAACACATGGTAATAAACGAGACAATATTTATCCTCGCATTTCAATGTCTTATTCGTTTTGAAATTCAACAACAACGAAATGGAGGCCTGGCACCAATATTAAATAAGTTAAAAAATGACGGGCACATTACTCATGGACAAAAATTAGCATATATGAATATCTTATTACTATCAACATTATTTTTAGTGGGTATACATATTTGAGTTCTTTTTATTCTCTTCATTTTACTGGTCGAGTTAGCTCGGAAATTCATGAGTCTATCACGCTAACCATAACAATCCTGCATCAAGATCGGAACGTCATTAGGGCGTCAGTGTATGTCATGACATAGCTGATCAATATAGGTGATTGCTGGGCGACTAATCTGTCTTGTTTTATGGCTAGGTGTCCAGAGCAGTAGATCAATCGCGAGCTCTTGTTTTTGCTCGCCAGCAGTGCCCTGCACAGCGCGTTCTGCGTTCACGTAAGTTTGTAGAAATATCAAGGATGGGGTCATAGAATTGTTATATGATTGAATGTTGTCTCTAAGAGATGTTAAATATAGCTTTCAGCATCCAAGTGTGTAGGTTCCATCAAGCTTAACCTCTAAGGTTTTAGTTAATGTCTAGCCAGTGCCACCATACATTAACACCGATTCTGTAGTGCTTCGAAAGGATTTCAGCTTGAGATTATCTGGTAGAGCAGATTTCGAGATTGCAGTGAAATTTTAAAATAACCGGCATAAATTGAATACCATTTCGGCCACTAAGTCAGAATGAGAGGACAAAGTCAGAATTGCATATTATTGAGAGCGTATTTTTCCACGTTAGGACTTCTACGAATGTATTTCTGCTAGCGTCAGTTGTGTACACTAATATTCGGACTGCTACTTAAGTTTCACGACTCAATGATCGTCAGGCGACCAGCACATATATATATATATATATATATATATATATATATATATATATATATAATTCTGTGACTTCGTTAGTTTGTCCGTCCTTCACACCCTCTAAAATAGCCATACATTGACTGATCGAAACCAAATTTCGGGGAGAACTGCACACAGGTAACGGGGTACAAAGTACGGTTGGTTCTACAACGGTGCCTTGCTTAGTGCAATAAATTTTCATTAACTTTTTGGGAAAAATTTAAAATATTATTATTTAACATACAAAATACTCGCACTATTTTAAAAACAATTTAATGATTAAATTAACAAATATTATTTAATAAAAATGAAATATTGCTTTTTTGAATATCTTCTCTTTAAGTTTTTATATATATACAGGAATCCAGTTTCCAGTTCGCCCTGCGTTTGCGAGAACGATAAACTAATGACCAGGCCAAACGCTTCAAAAGTTGTAATTTGGCCCCAGAAAGAAATATTTACGCATGGCCAGTTATATTGTGCATGCCCAAGAGTAAAAAATCCTAAGAATTTATTAATCGCTCTTAAAGAGGAAAAAAAGAAATCAGCGTCTTATATGCATGAGTTTATCGTTGCTTGGAAATCTTCCATTTAAAC
>OZ038498.1:1320000-1375000 GCA_964036315.1 Acanthosepion esculentum | reverse complement strand
ATTCAACCAGGATGCTAATTCACCAGTTGCCGCTAAAGAATGGAAATTTTGGTACCGGACATTCAACAACTACTTAGACGTCATTCAAACGCTCGGATTACCGCTGGACAAATTAAGTGTCTTGTTAGGCCACATAGACCGGACTGTGTATGACTACATAGAAGATTGTAATACATACGAAGAGGCCATACAGACACTAGAGAACATTTACGTCAAACCGACGAACGAAATATTTGCACGTCATCTCCTGTCAAGTCGTCGCCAGAAACCGAGTGAATCTATCGACCAATTCCTACAGGCACTGCGTGAATTGTCTAAAGACTGCAACTACAAATCAGTGACCGCAGAAGTTTATAAGGAAGAAGCTATTCGTGATGCATTCATCAATGGTCTGGAATCCAACCTTATTAGACAAAGGCTATTGGAAAATAGAACGTTAGACCTACAGAACGCTTACAGTCAAGCTCGGTATCTCGACCTTGCACAAAAAAATGCTGTTGCTTTTGTCCAACAGGATTCTCCCACACCTACCATGAGTGCAGCTGCTAGAGAAGAGAAACCGTCTATGGAAGCCACGTTAGCCGCTACAAAACCACGATGTTGGTTTTGTGGAAATTTACGTCACCCACGAAGTAAGTGTCCTGCAAGGCAAGTGACTTGCCATAAATGTTCTAAAATCGGACATTTTGCAAAACTGTGCCATTCAGGCAATTCCAGTACTCAGTCGGCTGCTGTTGTCGATGCTATACATTCAATGTCAATTAATAACGGCCCCACACTTTCAACTATCTTTTCTGCTGCTACTGAGTCGGGATTTAAAGTATCCACTAATTTGTTTATGAAAGGACACAAACTGAAAGCCTTAATTGACAGTGGAAGCACCGATAGAAGCTTTATAAGCCACAATGTTGTCAAAAGGCTTAGGCTAAAGCAACACAGAAGCTCAGGATCAATTCGCATGGCTGCAGGAACACAGACCACAAACATTGCAGGATATTGTGTTGTGGACTTCAGCCTTCTTGGACGTGAGTACAGAAACATTAATTTAAATGTAATTGAAGATTTGTGTACTGATGTGATCCTTGGAACTGATTTCCAAGAGCAACATGAAAGTGTTGTCATCAAATATGGTGGCAGCAAACCAACACTAACATTCTGTGCCCTGACAACTATTAATGTCAAACCTCCTACTCTATTTGCTAACTTATCTAAAAATTGCAAACCCATTGCAACCAAACCGCGGAGATTCTCAAAGCCAGACCAGCAGTTCATCGACTCAGAGACACAACGGTTACTGAAGGAGGGGATTATTGAGCCAAGTCTATCCCCATGGAGGGCACAACCATTGGTCGTGAAAGAGGACGGTAACCACAAAAAGAGAATGGTTATTGACTATTCTCAAACAGTCAACAAGTATACGCTGCTGGATGCATACCCCATGCCCAACATTGAGGGCACTGTCAACCAACTAGCACGGTATAAGTACTTCAGTACAATAGATCTGAAGAGTGCATACCACCAAATCCCCTTACATCCCAATGACAGACCCTACACTGCCTTCCAATCTGGGGGTCAACTGTATCAGTTCACTAGGATGCCTTTTGGAGTGACTAATGGGACTGCTTGTTTTCAGAGGAAAATGGATGAATTCCTCAAGAAACATTGTTTACAGGAGACTTATGCCTATGTTGACAATTTGATCATCTGTGGCACTACTAAGGAAAAACATGAGATCAATCTTCAGCGTTTCCAAAAGGCTGCCAGACTGGATAACTGGACCTACAATGAAGAGAAGTGCCAATTCTCTACCCAGACAATTGATCATTTGGGATACCGGATATCTGAGGGAATCATCAAGCCTGACCCAGAGCGTCTACGGGTACTTACAGAATTACCTGCACCCCAAAATCCAAAGTCGTTGGAACGAATGATCGGAATGTTTGCATATTATGCAAAATGGATAAGTAGGTTTTCGGACAAAATTAAAAACCTGAAATCTACAAAAATCTTTCCGTTATCAGGGGAGGCTCTATTATCCTTCCAGACACTGAAAACTGACCTGATAAATGCCAGCCTGACCGCAATTAGTGATGATCTAATGTTTGTCGTGGAAACCGATGCATCCCACAACTCTGTATCCGCTGTACTCAGTCAGGACAATCGACCAGTTGCTTTTCACTCAAGATCATTACAAGGCAGTGAATTAAACTATGCATCAGTAGAGAAAGAGGCTCTTGCAATAGTTGATGCTGTCGAGAAATGGAGACACTTCCTAATTGGTAGGCACTTCATTCTTAAAACAGATCAAAAATCGGTGCGATTCATATTTGATAGACAAAATCGTGGCAAAATAAAAAATGAAAAGATTCTGCGCTGGAGAATCAATCTTGCCTCTTTTAGTTTTGACATCCAGTACCGAGAAGGAAAAGAGAATGTGGCAGCGGACACTCTTACGCGAACAAGTTGTGCTACCCTTACAGACAACAAACTGTTGGCATTACACAAATCACTGTGTCACCCAGGTGTAACCAGAATGACACATTTTGTTCGAAGTAGAAATTTGCCACACTCAGTTGAGGAAATCCGCACAATGACAGCCAATTGCCAAACATGCAACATGATCAAACCGAATTTCCACAAACCATCTAATTTGCACTTGGTCAAAGCAACTCAGCCATTTGATCGTCTAAGCATTGACTTTAAAGGTCCACTACCTTCTTCATCTCGGAACAGATACCTATTAACCATCGTAGATGAATTTTCCAGGTTTACCTTTGCTTACCCCTGCCCAAACATGGAAGCTAAAACTGTCAATAGCTGCCTGTCCAATCTATTCTCCATCTTTGGCATGCCTGCTTACATACATAGTGACAGAGGATCTTCATTTCTTTCCCAAGAAACAAAAACATTCTTACACAATCATGGAGTTGTCACAAGTAGAACAACTCCATATAATCCAGAAGGCAATGGCCAAGTGGAAAGGTACAATGGAGTCATCTGGCAGTCAATCCTTCTAGCACTAAAAACTAAAAATCTTCCAGAGTCACGCTGGGAAGAAGTCTTGGCTGAAGCTTTGCATGCTAGTCGTTCATTGCTGTGTACAGCAACCAACGCTACACCACATGAACGGCTATTCAAGTTTAACAGGCGCTCAACCACTGGGATCACCTTACCAGCATGGCTAAGTCACCCTGGGAAAGTATTGATGAAACGATATCCCCGGAACAACAAACATGAACCACTGGTCGATGAGGTCGAACTACTAGAGGCAAATCCACAATATGCCCACATTAGGAAATCAGACGGTAGTGAGACAACTGTCTCACTTAAGCATCTAGCCCCCAAAGGCAGTGGCCATACTGAATCACCACAAGGAAACATTCCCGTGGATTTACCTATATCAACCCAGCCAGGAAGTCAATCCCCTAGAGACAATGATCGTGATCTGCGCATTCCTGTGGATTTACCAATGCCAACCCAGCCAGGAAGTCAGTCCCCTAAAGACAATCATGAACTGCCCTCCCAACAAACTATGAACAATACTGTGGAAGGACATATAAGTAGCCCACAAATGCTGCGTCGCTCCACTCGAGTCATAAACCCCCCTAATCGCTTAGACCTTTAAGGACACAACTTCATTTGTTTTGTAGATTTTGATGACATCACATTACACCCCACTTCTTTTCAATGTGGCGGTGATTGTGGTAAAATGATACTCATTTCAGAGTTGTCTGCCCCTTTCTAGGGGATTGTCCCCCGTTGTTTACATGTTCTCAGTTCGCCATCTTGTATCTACCTCGTGCATTCTTTAAGTTGAATAAAACCTAAATCGCCTAAAGGTATTCTTTTCATTCTTATTATTCGCCACAATGACTTCAACATCGTGATGGAGGTATAATAAACTTCTCCATCACGAACGCTCTGGACGACATTGAATATGGCAGCCTTTTCGTCGAAGGACAGGGTGGCAGTATGAACGTAGGCGAAATCGAAGATCAAAAATATATCTATTACTTTAAGTATATTCAATCCATATCACCCTTTGCCTGTCACACCTTCAGAAGAGAGTGCCATGCTAAGATTTAACTATTAAGTCACTGCAGACGTTGCTCAAAAATGCACTGCATTTTGATCGACCAAGGCGCTAAAATTCACTTTTGATAGGTTAAACTATGTATATGAATAATTTGTGTTTAAAATCGATGTGAATATTTTTTTTGTGATTTAATCTCTTTGTTAGAGATTATGAGGTTTGTACTTCAGATAAAACTTCGATAAAATCATACCATCCACAACATGACGAGGTAGAGAGCTAGAGATGAGGTAATATTTATTGATCGTGTATAATAGGGAGTCCTAACATTTCGGTAAACAATGCATATTAAACATGAATAATGATACTAGTATTAAACAACCGAATCCTAAATACATACATACACACACACGCACACACACACACACACACATATATATATATATATTATATATATATATATATATATATATATATATATGTAGCATATCCTCATTTATTTGGTTAAATAATCTAGACATATTATGTCTATTTATATCAATTTTAATGCTCTCAAATTCACAGAGCAATTACTTAGCGCTGTTACAAAACTGATTAAGAAATAAGTTGTAGTTTTCGTTATTCTTTTATTTTCCCAATTACTCTCAATCTCATCCAAGATCTTCTTCATATGTGAATTGCTAAGACAAAAACTAATGTAATTTTATACTTGTGAATTTTTGTAAATGTTCATGAAACCGGCTCCTTAGCGTAAATTGACTCAGACGGATTATCCTTCTGTGAGTTTAAGAGGATTAAAATAATAATGAACATAATACATATGAATGGACTTTTCATTTATTTATCCGACATTTTTTTTTATTGCTTAAAGGTTATTTCGAGTGTATACTGTATTTGTGTAGATATTCTGTTAATTTATTAAAATGTAAATTTAATTATTTCCATCTACCGACCTAAATATTTGAGAAATCTTTTTAGAAAAATATGTGTTTTCCGGCAGGATTCAAACCTGCGTCCTCCGGGGAAAACTGTCATTAGATCTGACGTGTTTTAACTGTGAGTTTTGCTTAGTAACTAGGTTCTTTGCCGCCTAGCGGTTAAAGCACGTCAAAGTTTCCATTACGGGAACGCAGATTCGAATCTTGTAGGAGAACCTATATTTGTCAAATACGATTTCTCGAATATCCAGGTCAGTAAATGGAAATAAATATTATGTTTAGTAAATAAACACAGCATTTACTTAAATATGGGGATCCACTAAAAATAAGTCTTAAACAATAAAATAAAACAACACTGACGCACAGACACACGCAAGCATACATATGTATATGTGTGTGTGTGTGGTTTTCGTTTGTGATACAAACACACACACACACAAACACACACACACACAAACACACACACAAACACACACACACAAACACACACAAACATACACATGCTTATATGTGTGTGTGTTGGTGGGGGTGTTTATCACAAACGGAAACTGTTTCATTGAAACTAGAATATGCGTTTCGGCCTTAGCTGGGCTTCATCAGATAAAAATTGAAAGAAAGAAATCTGTGTGGAGAGAACTCAACGTAAAAGTGACATATTGAATGATATCTTCGTTTAGAGGTGATTTTACAGAGACGCAAAGAAAATATCTTTTTGAACAGCTAGGTTTTATTTATTTAGGGGATAGATTAAAGCAAGCCTATACATTTAATGGGAACAAATTGCCTGCATAGGATAGAAAATGAACTGAGTAAGCAAGCATATATAGAAATGGGCGTAAGACAAGTCTTTTCACCGGATTATTTAAAATTTACAGTGACACGACCTTCATTCATATCAGGATTTATTATTGATGCTCATAATCCTAACAACATAAGATACACAAATGACACCATGTCGAGGGGAGACACAGAAGGGGAACTGTACGAAATATTCCACAAGTTAGTAATAAAAAGCCCAAATAAAACACTAAGCATTTGTTGTGATAATTCATATTATGTGATTGGCAGCAAGAGGAAGAACCTAAGAGTTACGAAATGGAGATATTTGAATTAAGCAAATACAGGGTGCGATTGGTAAATTGTCGCCATTTTATATTTTTAATTTCACGCATGCACGTTGTTTGATTTTTGATTTTGTCGAATGTACATTATAGTATGGGGAGCTGGGCAACATCTGTGAGAAACAGAGCACCATGACGCAATTGTCTCCACCAGAAATTTTGAAACGGCATGCTGTACTGCTTATTATTCGCGCCGGAAGATCCAATATGAACATTTCGGAGTGTTTGGGTGTCAGTCAGTGCAGAGGACTCGGAAAGCGTTGGATGGCATATCCTGTCAACATCATGGTGTTTGGAGCGACCACTAGTGTAGGAGATGTTATGCCTTCATTCATCTCCCCCGACCCGGGCCTCAGACTCAGTACGAGACTTGAGGAGTTAGTGCACCCCTGGGCATAGAAAGTGGTTGCTGGAGGATCCAGTGTCTAGCAAAATAAACTTGCACCATGCCATACAAGTAGGAGAACCCATTCATGGCAACTGTAAGAGAATTTTTGTGACCACATCACCCCTTACATCTGTCCACATAACTCCCTAGACTGCAACCACCTTGATTATTATGCATTTGATCGGGAGACCTCCAAAACCCCTTTTAACATCAAAGATGAACTGAAGGTAAGGAATATGATAGCATTCACCAACTTAAACAAAGGCAACGGCAAGAAGAGTTGCAGGAGATTCCTCTGGAATCGTCTGGAGAAGTGGTTGAAGGCAATTTTATTGAATAAATTTAATCTTTAATATTTCAAAATATTTTTGTGTAAATTTGGTAAAAATATCTATTAAAATCAGTGTTATTTTCATTTTTGCGTAATTTAGACGACAATTTATCTATCGCACTAATGTGATACAGAATTGTGAATACGTATTTAAATAGTATTTAAATAGTAAAAGATGCCTTCCAAAAGTTAAATAAATTATTAATAAAATGGAAAATTACATTAGAAAAAAAAACAAAATGACGCCACAAGATAAATTTATAAAATTATTAGAAAACATATATCTGTAATTACACATTAGTTTTGGCCTAGCTAAATCACACATACATCACACTCTACTTAAAATAAATTTAAAAACAAACACATGCCAGCGATAAATATCTGTCTGATGAATATCTACGCGACTCTCGCTTGCCACAGATGTCTAAAACTACATACGCGCATTTCCCTTATATAGGCTATAAGAGAAGCTGAAAAGGGAAGAGAGAGAGAGAGAGAGAGAGAGAGAGGTGGGGGGAGAGACATTTCATATATATGCAAACCATAGAGGATACCCGAGTACACGCCTGAATGACCTTCCGACCTCCTGTGAACACTGAAATAAAATTGACTACTGTATCAATGCGACAAACCGATAGCTAACAGCAGCCAGCCGGCTTAAGCTTACTCCTTTTTCCAGCTCTCGTTTCCCACCTTGTACACCGTGTGTTAGAATGCTACACTATACGGCTTACCAGAGACATTTTCATATATTGTAGATGAAAATAAATCTTTCGTAATTTCTCCCAAACAGTGTCTAATTTGTTTCTTTACTCCACGCAACTTCCGACTCGGATCAGTGTTACTATATTCTTTAATGTCTTCTTCTTGAACACGTTAGTGATCATGGCTCTCCACAGTTTCCTCTCACATGTGTGAATTACCATTAATTCTTGTTCAAATAGAGTAGAGTGCTTCTTTACTGCTTAGAATTTTGGGAGTGGTCATTCGCTTAGAATAATTGATAGTAAAGACTAACAAAGCGAGTATGACTTGCCATATGACACATATGTAGGTGAAAGAAGAATGGCTTCATGACTTTTTAGTGCGAAAGTGAAAACCACAGATTAAGCCGGAATTTGGCCAAGGCTTGTCGATTTCCACATCCATAACTGTTACTCTACCCCGACATATCGTTATTATGGTATAAATAATAAGGAAACGAAATGAGTCACAGGTAATTGTGTGGCAATAGAATATCAGGTGTCTTGTCTGCCTAAGAAATCAGTATTCAAATTCGTGGCTCTTTAAAAGGCGTTGGACACCGCCGACGGTAATATAAGCCAACAGCACGCTACTTAGGAGTATCATTTAAATATCAGATCAAAATTCCAATCCAAACAGTTATTTTTCTTTCGTTTACGTGTGAAGACGACCGGGTTTTTTTGAATAGTAATTTAAACCTGTTCAAATGATTCTGGTCTCGTTTTCTTCCCACTTCCCAAAAGATTAACAGAGGAGGAAAGGTTCATTCTGCTCTAAATGTGTGGGCAGGTCATTCAAAGTAAGATAATCAAGGTGAATTTATTCAAATCGTTCAAGAAAACTTGCTTTGGGATCACATGCCACTTTCAGCACGTTGCAATATTGGCATGTGCACGACTTACAATTATAGATAGCTGTCAGAAGAAGAGAGACGTACGTTTAAAAAAGATACAAATGATAAGTTATCTACTCTCTCTCTCTTTATATATATATATATATATATATATATATATATATATATATATATATATATATATATAGATATATAGATAGATAGATATACAAGAATACAAATGACAAGCTACTGCGATTAAGCATTTATTAAATTTTTTCTTGCATTCGTACAAATGATTTATTTCCTGGAAATAGAATGTGTAGAAATGTCAAAATTATTTATGGAGTCGAGCGCTTTCAATTAGTGCGTTAGCCATTAACAAGGGTGCTTTTCTTTAACTGAATATGTAGATATTTTTCTGGTTCAGAAAGTAAATAATATTAAAACATTTAAAAAACACTCACTTTTAAATATATTCATGCAAATCATATATATATATATATATATATATATATATATATATATATATATATATATATATATATATATATATATATATATCCAAGTATAATATTGATATATAAGGAATAAATTCCAATAACCAACAATTATTATTCTTAAAAGAGTGCTCAATACAGAGTAGAGCAGATATAATTATTTATTTAAAATAATAATATAAATATGTTATAAAATCACAATCATATTTATGTTATAATTTTTAAATAAATAATTATATATATATATATATATATATATATATATATACATATATATATATATATATATATGTAAAAGATTATTCTTGTCAACACAGGATAAAATGAGCTTAGGAAAGGGGATCATATTTTATTCATACAAAAGGATATAAAAGTATCATGACAATTACAATTTAAGGTACATTTCGACTGACGCCTCTTCAGAAAAATAATATTGTCAGCAAATAAAACTAAGTAGTTGAAAAGAAAAAATATTTTCAACGACTGGTGTTAAAATATACCACAACTAGGAGAGGAGGGACAAAACATTAATATTTTCCTAATTTGTCGTTAAACTGGCAATCGACTCCTCGAACAAGGCCAACTTGTGTTTTGATTCTCCCTGCTTACACAGGCTAGGACGTTGTAGATTAATAACAACTGACTCCAAGATGTCAAGGTGGAATCTAGTCCATGTCATGTGCAAGGCAGAGAAGAACCCCGGAGAATAGTCCGTCCTGCAAGCAACGGAATTCAATAAATAGTCGCCGATAGCAGATTCATTCAAAAACAGCTGTTCAAATTTCTTAAACTTAGCGTCAAGCCTGCATTCAGAACACAGCACCCAACGTACGGTGAGTAAGGGTATTGATGAGATTGATTTTCCTGGTTTTGGGAGCAAATGAATCCCAAGTGAGGTATAACCTACAGAAGATGGGTTTCCGATAAATACTACTGAGAAAACATGAAGGTGTTCTTTCTACCAACACATCCAGGACAGATAAATGATTGTTCTCGTCTACCTCCATAGCATAGTTACCTGTGGAGGCAGAGGTAATTAAAATGTATCGTTTTTTATGAATAAAATATGATCCCCTTTCTTAAGATCATATATATATATATATATATATATATATATATATATATATATATATATGATATTGAGCACTTTATCCCATAAATATAGAACACTTTAAGACTATATTTCTTCATATATATATATATATATATATATATATATATATATATATATATATATATATATATATATATGTATATATATGTATATATATATATATATATAATATATATATATATATATATATATATATATATAAAAGTGAACATATACGTCAACACTTAGAGGCGACAGTCTGTTTCATGCTAGGTGGCCTGACGATTGCATCTAGCATGAAACAGACTGTCGCCTCTAAGTGTTGACTTTTATGTTCACTTTTATATTTACAGCCGCTCTATCTCTGATATTGAGCACTTTATCCCATAAATATAGAAAACCTTAAGACTATATTTCTTCATATATATATATATATATATATATATATATATATATATATATATATGGGCGTTATATATATATATATATATATTTTCAATGGATGGTGGCTTTTTGACAAATATAACTGCTTTTCTAATTTCCCTGTAAATTTCTTAAGGTCCGTTTGGAATATTTTATTTTGGCGTAGACCCTACATCGCTTTTCGTATCGTCTTGTTCTCTGTGCCTTTAACTGAAGTTTCTATTCCAGCATTTCCTTGATTGATGATATTTCATTTAGCGATTTAATTTTATATCTACGCTTTATCTTCCTGCATTTGCGTGTTGAGACATTTGTGGTTCTTGTAATCACATTTAATATCGATATCTCACATATGATTTTTTCATGTCTCGCATCAACTTTGCCTTCCAAAGCTGGGTCTTTTTGTCTGTTGTTTGATCATTTTATTGTCTTGGGCCCCAAACTTCCCAGCAGCTGCTAAAGCTGTTGCATATACGACATTATTTATTGCTGTAATGCTTCCCAGTGGTTTGTCCGTTAACAGTCTTTGCAGTGAAGCATTTTATATTTGCACAATGTGTTTATTGGACTTTGTCATATGAATTTTTCGGAGCTGGTCTGTCTGACATTTGTGTGAGAGTTACTCTGCTGAGCACTTAAATGATGTGGTTTTACGCTTCGGTGATTTCTACTCTGTTGTTTTCAAGAAATTCAGACCTAATGTCTTTTGAATCATCTTCAGGGAAATAATCTGGATAACTACAGTTTATGTCGCAGGTAGATTCTTCACTTTTATTTCCTGGGAGGTTATTATTTCTTACCTCATTTATTGTTGTTTTTGCCTCATCTTTTATCATATTATTCATGTCCACTCTCATCACTTTATTGTTCGAGTGATGGGTTATTGTATTTTGTCTTATATTTAGTTTTATCTGATCTATTTCTGTATTTGAGAGTTATTATTATTATTATTATTATTATTATTACCACCAGTGTATCCGTGCCATCGAAACTGATGGCAAGAAAGAATATATTAAATAATATGTATTATATTGTAAGCCATTTTCATTTAATCCAAATAAATTTTTTTTGTGTAACATGTTAGGGTAAATGTGCAAAATAACGAGACCTACCCTCGCTCAAATTCAAGTTATATTTGTTTTTGAAAGAAAAAAAACTTTAAAAATTATGAGAGACAGAAATGAGTTACGGGCAATATTAGTCGTGTTGAATATTTGTTTTATTTGCTTTTTAGTGCCAATCAGGAAGAAAACTAAATATAATTTATGTACGTATGTCAGAAACAGTGAATGTTGTTATTTTTTTTTTAAATACTATTTTGCTGAATAAATTTAGTTTTCAGTATTTTAAGATATTTTTGTGTAATTTTGATAAATTCTTCTGGTAAAATGAGATATCAGTGTTATTTTCATTTTTGCGTAATTTAGACGACAATTGATCCATCGCACACAGTATATGTGTGTGTGTGTATACATTTATATATATATATATATATATATATATATATATATATATATATATATATATGCGCGCGCGTGTGTATATGTTCATGCGTGTATCTTTAAGAAATGGATTAAATACATATCATAAATTAAAAAATTAAATTGTTCTTAATAATAGAACATTATTAAGTAATACATAAGAAAATCATTATGAAATTAATACGTTTTCGCTACTTATTTGGATTTATCAGAAATTATTTGGGAAATTCTTTTTACCACTCCAAATTCTACTAATGCTAAATAAATATATAAATAATTAAATTTATAAATGTATTCCTTCTCATAGGGGCTGATAGGTTTACCTATCGCCCGGTTCGCTGACCTCTTCGTCTTTTGTTTCCTGTTTTAGGAATGGGTTTCCGGTTCCTTTGAAAGTCTACTTTAACTCTATACTTCTAAAATCTCCATTTGAACACATGAATTTTATTTATTAATTCTGTATTTCCTTTTTTTCTCTTCTCCGCAATCGTACGGTTCACACACCTCCCCGGATGTTTGAACAGGATTAAAGTTTTATCCCTTGTTTCCTGTTTAAGACTGGTTTTCCGGTTCCTCCTCCTAAAGTCTTCTCATTCTCCAGCATTCCTATTCTTTGCATTTTAGCGGCATTATGTCCTTGCTTGGGGCAAAATGATTAAAAAATAAAAGCACACACACACACATACATACACACACACACACACACACATGTATATATATATATATATATATATATATATATATATATATATATATATATATATATATATACATCTTTCTCTCTATATATATGTAGTAGCGTAGTATGATATGAGTGAACTGATGTCTAAAAATCTACGGATGAATATTTCAGCTCTTGGACAAGCAATTAATAGTTTTAAGAGTCTAAGTTGTAGAATTTTAAAGTTTATGATGACATTGTCTCCTTTAAATCGCCTAAAACAACAAGGCAATTATTTAAAAATTCTCAGGAAAATTGAATGATTCAAACACTGCTTATGATGGACTGGGTTTGACATCTGCAGGCACTGTGCTTCAGATAACCGAAGAATTTGGAATATCAGGAGAGACAGCACCATCTTGTTTAAAGGTAGCAGGCATTCAAGCACGTTTTCCTGTCGTTGCATCCGTCCCCAGCAAGAACTAAAAGCTAATCTGCCCTTTGCAAACGTACAGCATGTTCAATTTGTATAAAAAACAACCAAGGATAAAAATTAAGTTATAGAACAAGTAGAGAAACGTGTCATGTCCAAAAGTAGAGAAGAAACATTTCTTACATAATGCGAGTTTTTCGTTGTATGTGACAAGGAAAATTTAATTAATTTTATTTACTCTTTTCAGCTTTCTTATATTTATCCGTTTGGTGGTAGTTAAAAAATGAAAAGATTGTCCGTAGTGTCCATTTTCCCAAAGACTTTTGGCCAATTCGATAGCCATTTTGAAGCGGGTTTGTTTTAGGTGTTGTTAATTTCTCTTCATGTTTCACTGTTTAACATTTATTTCTGTTTTGTTTTGAATGCTAATAGCAGCGTTTCTTCCGAACTACGCATTTTCAGTGCCTCTTTTGTTGTTAAACATTCAAAACACCGTTCCCACTGTTGAATCAGGTAAGGTTGATAGTGGGAGCTAGGTGTTTTATATACAGGTCCTCGCACACAGCGAGATGTTTCCAGTAATATGATTTATATTGAAGTTTAGTGTATTCGACTAGAATTTTTTTATGTTTCTTGTAAATTGTGAAGATTTATTGTTTGTCAGTTGTTTCAAACATTTTGTTTTCGAAATGTGACATCTAAAAGTTATAGAAAACCGGATCTAATGGGTTTCCTAGGCTGATGCCATTAGTTTGGGTGTAGATGTTCCCAGTATGATCATACAATGGGGCGTTTCTGGTACAGGCGAGTAGTAGTTACCGAAGAATTGCAGGGAGGAGGGATTGACAAGTATTTGTAGATGCAGTCACTAATTATGTTGATTGTTTCTTCAATTGGGACGTTGGTAAAAGTTTTTCAACATCAAGCGAAGGTAGGGTCCTACCTGTGGGATTTGTTGCTTTTAAGATGTGGAGGAATTCGTTTGTTGATGAAAAGCACCAACTGTTGGGTCTGTATAGAGAAATTACGTCATTTAAAGTTTTTGATTGCCGGTATACTGGTGTAGGCATTTGGAATACGATAAGTCGGATAAGATAGCTTGGTTTATGACTTCAGATATCCTGGTTGGTAAACACTGACAATCTTATTGATTTTTGTGCTTAGATCTCAGCGTTATTCGCTGTAAGCAGTTTGTTTACGTTCCTTTTTCTAGTGATTCTCTGGGATATTTCCTTAATTTGGGGAATTTTGTGTAATCTAGGCTGAATTTTAACTTTTGGTTGTAATCTTGTCGGTTAAGAACAAAATAATTGTTGCTTTTGTCAGTGCGTTTGATGAGGAGTTGTTGCGTGAAGCTTTTGCAGCTGATTTTGTGAGGATGCTATTGTTTTTGCATTGTGGAGAATGCTTTTCCAAGCCTTCACCTTTGAGAAGATCTCTCAAATTTCGATGCACTTTAAAGAATTTTTTCCGTTGTCAATTGTTAGATTGATCGTATCTAGGTTGGACGTCGCAATTCTGTCCGATATTCAGTAATTCTATTTTATCGTCGGTGAGTTCCTGATCAGACGAGTTGAAGAATTTACATTTACCATTTGGTTGTATAAATTTTCCATTGCATAAGTTTCAGAGTTTTTTTTTTTACTGATGTTGTATCGTTGGTTGAATTTGCGTTCAGTAGTTGTGTGGCCCGTTGTTCTCATTGTATTTTGGAGGTCCTCTTTGTATATTTTGAATTTCTGTTTCAAGATTTTATCTTCTTTTCGTTAGTTGTTCCACGTGGTCACTCCTGAATGTGCTGGTGTTGTGTTCCTTCCTTGTGTAATTTCATTAATGTATATTTATTTTGATGTTAAGTATACGTTTCTTTTTTGTTTCCATTTTCTCTAACTGTTCGTCGTAAATTACATGTTGGTATTCTCATCATCCTTTTGTAGGAGAACGTTTCTGCTGCTTGAAGTCATTTCTTTATCTTTGAGGAGATTGCTAAGCATTTCAGAACTCTTTTCTTTGCTTCTAATTTGTCTATATAATTAGAAGATCAGCCGATCAAGCTACCTTGGTTTCAAACGTTTGGTTATGCCAGGCAATGATTACCTCAAGGTTTATTATTTTTTATGTAAACGCATAACGGGAAGTGTAATAGAAGGGGAGGGGAAAATCAAGAATATTGAAATTGTATTGTGGGGGAGGGGGTGAAGTAAATAGAATTTACATAACGAAAGGTTGAAACTAAGGTAGCGTGATTGACTGATATAATTTTTTAAATTTAAATGCTCTGCATGTTAAATTTTTATTTTCTTTATACATGTATTGAGCACTTTTTAAAACAACTATTTCTTGGTCTAATTCAACTCTGAACAATAACTGTTATTGGAGAGCAATATGAAGGGAAACAAGAAAAGATCGTGTGCAATTTATATTTACATCAGAAGGCTGGTATATTTGTGGACACTCATCATTCCCTTTCAATATAACCATGTATTTTTTTAAACGAACGAAATTTCAGATTGTAACTGTTCCTTCAATCACCTGATTAATTTGTCCAATACTTATCCAATCACATCGCTGACGTACTTAACACAAAATACATGACAGACATCAATGGGATTAGTTTGACAATCATCTGATATGACACTTTCTCCTTTTTCTTTGTACATTGTCTTTATCTTTAATGGTTTGGCCGCCATAACGTTGACGGATGTTATCTCCATACAGTAATAAATAAGTGATTGTCTTTTAACAATTTCTTTTTAATGGTTACCGAGTGATAACGAACAAGTCTAATCTGGCGAAACTAAAATTTGCTAACCTTTGAACACTGAATTTTATTTGGTAGAAATACTTTTAAAAAATTCATTTTCATTTTTACTAAAATATTCACCCTATACTTGGTGAAAACATCATTCAAGATAGAGTGTTACTGAATGAAGTTATTGCATGGACGAAAGGGGACTGATTAATTGACGGATTGATTTTTTCCGGCTTGTCAATCTTTTGCAGGTTATGTAAAGCCAGAGACATATTTCTTTTTAATTGTAATTTTTTTTTTAAGATAATAATGATACAAGACCTACTAATTAACTGTTGTGGATTCCGGGAATGGAATCCTGCACAAATAAATAAACGCCAGTAATTGAGATAGAAAAATAAGTGTATTAAACGTAAGAATACAGACTTGAAGTGAAGATTAGTAGTCCAGGAATGCGGGTTTGTAGAAAGTATATGTACAAGTCTCTGTAAGTGAAGCCGTAATTATCTCTCTCGCTGGACTCTCGTATAACTCTCTGTGAACACCCTGTGTACTGTCTCCGTATCTCTCACCCTGACTCAACGTATCTCAACCCGCAGGTATTCTCTCTGTCAGTATAAGTATACTTTGGACGAGTCCATCTTGTGTAACAAGGGGTCTGCCCCACAACATTAACCAATAGCTAGAGGGATAAGAGATGGATTAATACTTTTTTCCTGACAATTGTAATAGATACATTTCTTTTTAAAACGAAAGGTATAAGATACTGATCGATTAACAGATTCGTTTTTCATTACTGTTCATCAACACATCTGCAGTTTATTTAAAGCCAGAAAATATTTTTAGATGGTAAGATTATTTTATTTTTAGATAATAATGATTTACTAATACAAGTGTGGATAAGATGTGGATTTATACCTTTGCCAGAGTATTTGCGCATAATTGCATATAATGAACCCGACGGAAATTGGAACTCGGCTCTCCGATCTTCAATTCCGAACCGTTATCCATTACACCTCCTGCACATCAAAAGCTTAAAGTACTTGATATTCCCAAGCGGTCACCCATCTACATACTGAGCAGGCTCGACGTTGCTTAACTTCGGAGATCTTGCGAGAACCGTTGTTTAACATACTGCTGTCCTAAGTCAGACGTTAGAGCAGGAAATAGGTGAAGATTATGAGGACATGTAGGATAGATAACGGCTGACCCTAGACTTGAAGGCGTTAAGATTGTAATGATCGAGGAAGCATCTCCTAGGGAGTTAATTCCACAAAGTAGCGACCACTTTGGAAGAAGCTGCTCGAAGAGAACTTCATTCTTACCAATAGAATGCTAAGAGAATGGAAATGAGTCGACGCAGTATAAGCGACATGGTGGGTCCTATCGGTTTGTCTCTGAACTGATGTAGCTAAAGAATATAGTTCAGCTTTGCAAACCTTTGCTGGAATAACGATATAAAAGTGAGAGTCTTGGGATATTTCATCTGTGACAGAACATTAGGCTTGTTTGTTTAGCGGCATATCAACTCCTTATGGCTTATTTAATGCCAAAATTCAATTTTCTTGGGAGCAATCGCAGTTTCTTTTACAAAAAATATTGCTGGTAAAAATTTTCTTTCCTTTACAGATATGTTTTGCTTACAAATTCTATTTTATATTTCATTTTTTACCTAAATGTATTGCGCGACCTTTTTTTACTATGTGAATATATTTCTTGTATTATTACAATAAAAATGTTGCCACTTTCATCGTTTTGGGCCCATTTACATGGGTTAACTATTTGCCCATAGCTGGAATCTTAACAGGTGTTACCACCCCTGGAGAGGGTGGACCTGGTAACAATAGAAATTAAGAGGTGGTTCCACGCTCCTCAAAATCGATTAGAGGTCTTGCTGCCAGATGTAGTCTATTGTCATACACGTGACAGGCAGCATTTTGGAGTGATAGCAAAAAACAACAAGAAAAAAACTAAAAGCTACAAAGGACCGGAAATTGTGGGGAGCCATTATCTCCAACGTCCTGAAGAGAGATATGGCGCATAGAAGAAGAATATAAAACAACTGTTGGTTTTAAAATAATTTATCAGCTGGAGGACTGAAAATAAATCATCACCCACATGGCTGCGTAAACGCATTTGAACACTGACAAGGCTGGTAAGTGAAGTTTGGTCATCTTCAGTTCAGATATGACGACACTTTTCGGCCTAGTCTGGTTGTTGTAATGGGAGAGGATAGCAGGAGGAGTGCGGTACTAACCATTTTCCCGCCATCTTTAGCGATGAATCGTATGTCCAAACAGGCGCTCAAGGCACCGTTCATCGCCAAAGACGAAAATTCAGAGTTCGCTTGGTGATGATATTTTTTTGTGATATTGAATGAGACCAGCCCAGTTTTCCCCCCATTAAGCTGTTAGAGATAGGTCAGAGGAGCAACCAGCGGCCAGACACTGGATATATAAAGCTTTGAAAATCCAACCTTACACCGTTGTATCATGAGCATAACATAGATATTGTAGTGATCGGGAAAACATCCTTCCAGGAGTCTGCTCTATAAAGCAGCGGATCTTGGGAAGAAAGTGTCCAAATGAAACTTATTCCTTACAAATGGAATTAGAAAGGGAATTAGAATGATTGGAGCCCGTATACATTGCAATGTGAGTCTTAGATGTGAAGGTCTGAACTGGTGGAACTAAGGAATGTTGCGCTTTTGAAGATTTTTCATGTTAACAGTGACCGAATAGCGATAGGCTTTCGACGTTTCATCTGTTCGAATTTTTTTTAACTCAATAAAGGCTGCAAAGTAAAGATCGGGAAGCTTCAGCTCAAATGTCCACAATATCCTATTTCTTGTCTGATCTGACTCTTGTAAAGATAGCATGGGAGCAGAAATCAGGAACGTTTTACGGCGATAAAGGGAATCGACCATTTTTTCGGCATCTTTATTGATGGGTCTTATATATGCGATAGACTTGAGGTATGGAGTAAAATTAAGTCTGATTAGACGCCTATGGCAAGGAAACTCCGTTAGAATACCTAGAACAAATTCAGAGGTTTGCTCAGCGATTTGTTATGCTTCATTTTGTTGATTCCAAGAAAATATGGTTGGAATCAGATTTTCAAAAAAAGGTGAATAATGAAGACTTCAAGAAAATACAGGATGCAGCAAAAATATTTTTAAAGGCTAAAAAAAAGACCGGGGGTAACTGCTGTTAAAAATGTATTTCACTGTTGTTTAAACAAAAGACTATTGTTTTATATGTTTCGTTTATATGACATCCACCAAATATTGGCGAATAGCATCCTTTAATTCTTCAATAGTTGCTGGTCGATGTTTGTAGAGCTAATTTTTCAAGTAATCTCAGATAAAACAATAAGCAGGGGTGAGATTGTGCGAAATCGGTTAAGCGTGCAGGTCGTCCAATTTTACCGCGAAAGGAGATCAAAGGTCCAGGAAATATCTATCTGAAAGATTCCAGTGATCATTTCGGATCGTGTGCAGTAGCACCATCTTATTGAAACCACACATCCGGACTCAAAAAGTCTCTGAGTTTTTATTTCAGTAACCTTCACAGCATTTATACATAACCTTCAGATCTGTAACTGGGTGGTTTCCCTCTTCAAAAAGGCGAGCCCCCATATACTAAATTTCGCAACTGCGAACCACATAATCTCTCGTTTGCTGTGTAGAGGTCGTTGGCTAGGGTTATTTTCAGCCCAGTAGCAAAACTTCTGCTTATTGATGCAGCCAGAGAGAAGAAAATGAGTTTCATTACTTGTGAGAAGAACAGCATTTGCAGGAACATTTTGAAGGATACTATGGGATTTTCCCATTCGAGTTCTTGCAGTTCCTGAACAACCATTAATTTTTATGGATGGAATTTCAGATACGTAAGCAGTTTTTTTCTAATTAATCTTTCAGACATTCCCAATGCAGAAGCATGAACCTGTAGGAGAAAGCATAGCCTGTACATTTTTCTGGGGTTTGAGCGCTTCGAGGTCCTTCAGGTAGCTTTCTTTTAAGAGAGGACCCTGTGGACCTGAAATTTCTAACCCATAGCAGTATCGATGTTCTATCTGGGGCAGTATAATTCAGGCGAAACATGACATGAGCACAGAAATCTCTCTGTGTTGTAATTACAGATTCAACAGACTTAAAAAATAGTTTCAAAAGAAAACGCATGAGATGCACCGGTCCAAGCCACGATGGCATCTGATGTCATCACAAAAAGTAGTGTGACACTAGCGAGATAAAAAGACAATTTTCACTTCATTAAGAACTCTACCACCACATAGGTGAGGGGTTAAAATACGGGCGGTACTTCCGCTGCAACCTGTATAACATAATGTTTTGATTAAGATAGTCCAAGTCAGCGATAGATTGACAGACTCTGTGGAAATGGAGTGAGTAATAACTCAGCACATGAGCTAAATGAGAATTAAACGAGATTAAAGAAAAGGGTTCATATATATATTCCCTGAGGGTAAACCGTATCAAAAATGAAGCTTACACGGTGATAACAACAATAACAGCAAAGATGAAAATTATATTAATCCCTCATCCCAGAAACCCAGAGTTATCAAGAGACTAAGATATATATATATATATATATATATATATATATATATATATATATATATATATATATATATGTATAATCGAGCAGTCATTCTCCACACATCTTTATGGGTCAGAATCTTGGACGCCATACAGGACACACATCAACCAACTTGATGCTTTTCATAAACGCTGTATTCGTTCAATATGCGATTATACACTGCAGGCCAAAATCTCTAACCCTGAACGTTTCATCAAATGTGATGTCGGTGGTATTGAATCCTTTCTGATGCAATCATAGTACAAATGGGCTGGCCATGCCATCAGAATGAGTGATGATCGAAGGCCGAAAATCCTCATGTATGGCCAACTTGTACATGGTAAGCCTAACGTAGGCCGTCCTTGGTTACGCTTCAAGGATAAACAAGGAATACAATTTAATTGCTGCAAACATCCCGATAGAGGAGTTCGAACTTGCTGTTGAAAACTGAGCAAACTGGAGAAATACCTGCTACCGAGGTATAACTAACTTTGAATGGAAGTGTCTCAACCATCTAAGAGAATTAAGAATTACCACTCTCTGTGTGTCTGTCTGTGTGTCTGTCTGTATGTGTATGCTATTTATGCACGTCCACATTTCTCGACCGATTTCGATGAAATTGTACAGACATGTTGAAAATTTATCATGTTAGATCAAGACCAACTTGTCAATCCTCAGATCCCCTGGGTTTTGCAGAATAATCGATAAAACTGAAGGCAAAGTTAAACATGAAAATATTTACTGGATGAGCTGATGTTCTTTGCACATAATGCAAAACCTAGCTGTTACGAGGTTTATATAGAGTGCAATATAGTTTTCCTGCGACATTGCCTTCACACAACAAAATTGAAAAAAAAAACTGTCACAAAATCTTGGTTTTTCGTACTACTTAAAATAAAAACTTGAATAACTTCCTTATTTTTATCCGATTTTCTTCAAACATGTCACAAGAAATTTGCAATCATTCAAGAAATAAGATAATGTCAAAAATTTCCCTTTGAAATTTTAATAGAGACAAATATTTAAATACGTATTTTTAGATACTAAAATACATATTTAAATATTTTTCTCTATAAAAGTTTTGGAAAATTTTGATTTTTTTCATATTTATTTTGAAGGTGTTAAAGGGAAATTTTTGACATTATCTTATTTCGTATATTATAAAACTGATGTATTTCAAAACGTCCATTTTTAAACACTACTGTAATTATTCTTGACAAATAAAATAATTTTGAATTACGATGGTTAAACTGAAGGATATTTCACAGCAGTAATCGAGTATTACGTATGCGCTAATCGAATTTTGGTATATAAAATCTTTAGTGCACTAATCGAAATGCGCATTAATCGAGGGATTCCTGTAATGGGTAAATATTTATTCAACATCCGGTGTAGTTCTATCAGCGGTTAGGGTTGCAGTTACACTTATGTTGGGTGGACAGATTTTGTCGTCCTATTGTATTCTCTCAATCCGTTCTTAGTGTGTTCGTATGTTTTTTTCCTATTCCGTGATTGACGGGAAACTCTGAATATTTTAACAATTAAATTATTCACAGATTCTTATTGTATGGATTTTTGTATATTTATTTTGTTTATTTTACGTTTTGTCATATCCATTAGCAATAGGTTTTGTTTTGTTTTTCATACTTTCAAAGCCGTTGAATTCTTAAGAAGTAGATTTTGATGGATTAACATCTTTCTCATTGGTTTCGTCCTTTAACGTTTTCATCAGGACATAAAACATGGACTGGATGTCAATAACAGTTTCCTGTCTCCCGTCCTGATAAATTACATCGCAACATTTCATCGCTTTGTTGTCATTACTTGAAAATAAATTCTGATATATTGGAAAGTGTAAATAGAAAACTGTAGAAAACTCCAAGACAAGATAGTAAGTGAAAGCGTAAAGCAAAACAAAGCCTCAGTTTTAAGAAGACAGAATATGTAATTGTCAACAAGAGTAACGACCCTAAATCAAGCAAGTATAGAACCTTCTTGGAAGTATCTTAACAGACTGCAGAAATTAGACATTGTAATTCGAAGGAGTTTTAGAATAACGGAAGATACCTTTCAAAAGCTAAACAAACTATTAAGAGATAGGAAAATTGCGTTAGAAAGAAATAAAATACTGAACTACTATGTAAAATGAATCATCCTATATAGCAGTCAATGCTAGAAATCTAAACACGGAGGAACGCTAATTTGTTTTATCAAAACGTTTGTCGAAACACGTTTTGGATATTGAATTATTATTTTTTGCAAGTGAATACTGCATAAACCATCTTTTGTAAATAGCAATGATTTTTCAAAATATAACTACTACTATTTAACACATATCTAGAGGGAGGGAACTGATTTATTACACCACTTGCATATCTAATCACAGATGGAGAGGAGGCAGACTCAACAGAGATATGGTCCTACAGAAGGATGCTGAGAATTCGATGTAACAAATATTTTTTACAGAAACTAAAAGGAGACAAACACTTAGAATCAGAAAAGACATTTGCAACTTCTGAGACACATATTGAGGAAAGGGTGTTTGGAGAATTTGATTTCCACAGGATATATTCAACGTGAGCAACGAGGACATTTTCAGATTGACTTAATTCTTCAATATATATTGTTTGGATGCCTCGTAGACTCTAAAAAGTGCTACTCCAAAATCCTCCAAAAAGAGAGTGGTTTTCTTTTATTCTGTTTCCACGTTTGATAAATTAAATTTATTTTTTTATTTTCACTTCCAATTTATATATCAGTCCCGTTACCTGATTTATCTACCCACCATTTTAGCAATAAACTATCTTCGTCAGCTCTGTTTCCTTGACATTGAAGCTAACCAGTATCTGAAAATTACAGAATATTTAAAATTAAATATGTTTAGGGCTAACCACGTTTTTTTTTCTCACTCGGAAAATCGGAAATCCCGTTTTTAACGTATTTAATGTAAAATGTTCCTTTAATTTTTTTTCAGGACTTCAAAAAAAGGACAAAAATATGTAAAAAAAGAAATTTGAAGAAAGTCCATATGTTCATTTTAAGTTTTTAATGATCAAATCTCAGACAGAGAATTATTGAATTTTGAGTGTATCATTAAAAGAATTTCAAAGAATACCAAATTATTATGTATTTTTTAATTTATTATTGAAATTACATGAAAAATATATGTTCTGTTTTTTATATTTGCGATTTCGGGATTCTGTCGGCGATCCAGAGATGTTGGAAAATTGGTTACCCTTCTAATACAGTCAGGGATTAAGTGCCTAATATCGAGTAAGATGCCAGCAAAGGCATGTGGCTTCACTTTCAAAATAAATGGAAAGAATCTCTTGAGAACTGTAGAGAAATACACATTCGATAATTATAAATCTCATTCATATTTCTAACTGCAAAAGCATGTTTAACAGTAACGCGGTAAACACACACACACACATGCACACACACACACACACACATGCACACGCGCGCACAAACACACACACACTGTTTAATAACACCATATCTACCTAATAAATATAATATTAACTCTACTCATGAGTTAATAAAAACCTTACGTAGACATAAACCGAATAATGGAATACTAGCTTCCCTTGACGTGGAAAGTCTATTTACTAACGTCTCCGTCATTGAAACTATTGATATAATTACTAATTACATCTATAACAACCCTCTTATGCAACCTCTTAAAATGAATCCCAATATACGGACAATATTTATTTCGATATAATTTTCAAATAAAAAGTCTCATTAGAAAATATGAGAAAATTCAAAAGAAAATATGCAGGACTATGTTGTCTTTAACATTCAACACAACATGTTTAATATATATATATATATATATATATATGTTTGTATGTATGAATTGAAACATACTAGTTGAAAACATAAACATAACCTCATCCACCTCATCAAGAGTAAATATAATAATAAGCCCTAATAATAAAAAAAGCAAATTTTAACAATATTAACTACGAACAAGGCCACAATGTGCTAACCATGTTCGGAAAATAAAACATATCTATAACACACTAAGAACATACACATAACGCACACACGCAATTAAAATGAAAAAATAAAATCATCCTTGATAATTGCTAAAAATATAGCCGAAAGCACTCGGGACTATAAAACATTTGGACAGTTTCTACACACTGTGTACCCAAAAAGAAAGCTCTTGTTCAAACACAAGAAAAAATAAATAAAAAGCTTAACCGTAGTATCTTTTCTGTCGTTTTTAATGAAACACACACACACACACACACACACACACACACACACACACACATATATATATATATATATATATATATATATATATATATATATATATATGTATAATAAACAAAATAGTCAGCAAGACTAGTATCAGGCCAATGCTTGGGTATTTTTAAAAAGGGATCAATAGATAATTTAGAAAAATTAAATTTGCAGAGATGTATAAAATATAAGATTAGGAAAAATCCAGGCGCAACGTCCTACCTGGGTTTCGACGATATGGCTCGTCAGGACAGTTATCTGTAACACTATTGATATAAAAATAAAAAAAATAAAATTGGTTGAATGAAAATTAATCAAGACATGAACATGTAACCCCTCATATGTGTAGATATATAAACTGTGGTATGTGCGAGTGTATGCGTACATATATATAATAATGACATATATATATATGTCATTTTCAGACAGTACTGTTTCGCAGCTCCGAAGTACGACTAGACAACCGAATGCCTGAAGCCCGGATCGAAACACAAACGATTTAGCGTTAGTCAGAACTTCTACCACTGAGCCATCTTCACTCGACAAAACGAATCAGCCAAATCTAGCTTATTGTTTTTACAAATCTAAACAAACGCCAAGCAGACAAAGTGCTACATTTATTTTACTGAAGAGCTTCACACACACACACACACGCACGCACACACACACACACACACACACACACACACACATGTGTATCTATATGTGTGTGTGTTTAAGTTTGCGTTTGTATGTGTTTTTTTATATATATGTGTGTGTATGTATGTGTGTATATATGTATGTTTGTCTGTTTCTGTATATATATATATATATATATATATATATATATATATATATATATATATATATATATATATATGTGTGTGTGTGTGTGTGTGTGTATATTTTTAACATTCCTTGTGTTGGTCAAACAGTCTCTTTTAAGTTGTCATTTGAGATAAGAGCTATGTTCACTTTTTTTTCTCCGGTCTGTTCAGCAGTTATCTGCTTTGGGCTTTTCTAGAAAAGCCCAAAGCAGATAACACTAGAAGAATTTTAGAGTTCCATGAAAATAAGTGGATACGATGTTTACACACGCTGTTTCCAGCCGGACTAAACCATAACTTGAACAATATAGATAGTAGCAACACATAACCCTACAAATCAAAACCTACCCACATTCCATACCCATAGAAAAATGACAGGCTTACGGAGGTGTTGAGGCCTCACACCTATACACACACCCACACAAAAATACTCACTCACTTTCCTAATGAGCCAAATGCTAACACACACCCATAGCAATATACAAGCTAACACATATCATACTCACTCACTCCCTTAAAAACTAAATAACACACACACACACTTACCAGAGATTAAACAACTAAATAACACACACACTAAACTAAATAACACAAACACACACACAAACAAACACACTTACCATCCCCTCCCCAAACACAAATAAACTGCTGAACTGACCGGAGAAAAAAAGGGAACATAGCTCTTATCTCAAATGACAACTTAAAAGAGACTGTTTGACCAACACAAGGAATGTTAAAAAGATAAATAAATAAATAATAAAAAAACAAATGAAAACTACAGACAAACGTTCGTTTTCTTCATCAAGACATTCATTTCTGTAGTTTACTGCTACAGTAAGCAGAAACATTTTTCTCTCCCGATGATAGCCATGTTGATCGAAACTAGTCGAGGAATATAAATGAAATAATAATAATAAAAGCATAAGAATATTAATCTACAACCCAGTATGTCTGAAGATTTTAATTGATTTTTTTAATAATTTTTATCGTTCAAAATATATATATGTATATATATATATACATAGTCTGTCTATATTTCTGAGATGAGGAATTATGTACAGTATTTACATTAGTCGGACTATTGTCCTCATCTTTGTCGCCATTTGTGTCACAACGTTTCGGCCGTGGTACACTCCGGCCTTCTTCAGGTGGTTGAAATTTCGAATCGAACCCTTTATTTCGATCACTGAGGTAGACTGTTCTAGTTCCACGAGCCATGTTTGATGGATGTCAGTTATCAGTTATCTCCTGCTAATTTTCCCTCTGAAAGTTCTCCACTGCCTGAACCGGGTATTGAACTCACACTCTTTGGGTCTGTCACTGGATCTAACTGGATAAAGGCGTTGGTTAGATCCAGTGACAGACCCAAAGAGTGTGAGTTCAATACCCGGTTCAGGCAGTGGAGAACTTTCAGAGGGAAAATTAACAGGAGATAACTGATAAATGACATCCATCAAACATAGCTCGTGGAACTAGAACAGTCTACCCCAGTGATCGAAATAAAGGGTTCGGTTAGAAGTTCCAACCACCTGAAGAAGGCCGGAGCGTACAACGGCCGAAACGTTGTGACAAAAATGGCGACAAAGATGAGGACAATAGTCCGACTAATGTAAATACTATATATATATATATATATATATATATATATATATATATATATATATATATATATATATATATATCTTTGGTTTGTTTACTTTTTATATTGCTCTGTGGGTTGATATATTTATGCTTGCTTCTGTATGCGTATATATGCATATACGTATGCGTATATGTATGTGTTTGTATATGTATATGTATATATATATATGTATGTATGTGTGCATACGTATATATATATGTGTGTGTGTGTATATGTTTGTCTGTAGGTAGGTTTTTCTCTGTTTCAGTCAGTAGTGAAGAATGTGTGTACACATATGTCTGTATGTAGTTTTTATTTTCTTTCACCTACTGTTATATTTTTGTACTCGTGTATGTGCACTAGTGCGTATATAGTTATATATGAAATATATTTTTATATATATTTGTATGTTTGGAGTTTTCTTGTTTATATATTAGATGGTTTTATTTTTATGCGTATATATCTATTTTTCTATCCATGTCTGTTTTAATGTCCTTTCTTTCCCTAATGTTTGGTTTTCTGTTCTGCCCATGTTGATTTTTATTTGCCCGTTTAAGTTATATTTTAATAATTGGTTAGAATTCGTTCAATAACACTTTCAAACTTGAATATTTCTTGGTTGGTGTATCGGAGTGTCTTTTTCAATGTATGTGTGTATATGTACGTGTCTTTATCTGTGTCTGTGTGTACGGTCACTTGTGTGTACCTTTCATTGTATATGTATATTTTTTTGTTTTTTTTTTGGGTCGCGGAGTAATTTCCTGTCTCGTCGCCTTTTTGTGTGTGTATATATCTAAATACGTCTGCGTGCTTATGTATTATAATCTGATTGTGTATGTATTTTGTTTTGCAAGATATCATCCTCCCCTGCCTCTGTTTATGATTCAAATGTATCTATGTCGTCATGAAGTTCAGAGGAACATTTAGTCTTAACGTTTATTCCAACTTAATTTCAATAAAAACAAAATAAATAGAATAGCATATGTATTTTTCCTTTTTTCATCAGTAATTTTATAATTTTAAACGTCATATAGATTAAATTTAAATTTTAAAATGGGTAAGTTTTAATTTTTAATTTCAAATTTTATCGTATAATTTAATATTTATTAGTTAGAAGAAATTCTATTTTAGTCTAACCCCAACATTAAATAATTATTATAAACTTAGTTCGTTGTCAAATTTTTTTAATTCTCGTATACTTGTATTTTGATTGGTCATTCCACCTTATGCAACAGCGTTTCCCCTTAGCGAGGGGTGTTTGATTGATTTGAACCTTTTAAAACCCTTTATTCTAGATTCAACATCATCACTTGATAAGACACCAGAAGTGTTGAAACAAAATGGCTATTTTTGTAGTGATTTTATAACATATTTATGTTATAATTTTCGAATAAATAATTATATATATATATATATAATTAATCGAGTTCACTTCAAGCAAGGCAATAAAGCCACAGAGAAACAACTGTTTATTGGGTGTGGAAGAGTTAAAAACATGAAAATTGATAAGAGCGAAAACAGAGGAAATGTAATCAGGATGACAGCAGATAGCGATTGAAATTGCGTTTAAATTTTTGAAGGTTAAAATTGGCTGAAAAGCAGGGAGGCTGAAAAAAGTTCTACAAGCGAGAAGTGCAAAAAAAAAAAGAAACTGGTAGCATAGAATTCACCGTTCCATCTAAGCTAACTTAATTGTAATTTGAGGAAATCTCGACCATATAATAGCCATAAAATTGAATTCAGATCAACAATTATAAGCTCTAGAATAGGTTTAAGCATAACCGTTATCGCCCACCCAATAGACGTTAGAATAACGCAATAGACCTACCCATAATGCACCATAGACTAACTCATATATAAATACTCGAGCCCAAACAAAACCAACATGGCCTGACGATTTCGTTTATGCATGAAACAGATCGTCGATATATATATATATATATATATATATATATATATATATATATATATATATATATATATATATATATATATATATGATATAGAAATAACAACTAAAAAGTTGCAAATTTTAAAAAAATTGAATGTTTTTTTTGTGAAAGTATTTATTTATATTTTTATATATATATATATATTTGATATTTCAGATCGGCCCCGATCTTTCATCAGAAATTGGTGTTTTCAGATGAAATGGCTGTTTATGGCTGTTTTCAGATGAAATGACAGTTTTTCTGATGAAAGATCGGGGCCGATCTGAAATATAATATATATATATATATATATATATATATATATATATATATATATATATATATATATATATATACTTTCACAAAAAAAACATTCAGTTTTTTTTTTAATTTGCAACTTTTCAGTTGTTTTTTCTAAATTATATACATATTAAGAAAGTATACGTGGCTTCTCATTATGCTATATATATATATATATATATATATATATATATATATATATATATATATATATATAAGAGAAAGAGAGAGAGGGAGTTATACAATGAGAGAGAAAGAGGGAGGGAGGGATTGAGCTAAATAAAAATCTTAATTTTATATCTTCCGACTCAGAGTTTCCGAGATACAGATTTGCACTTCTGAGTAATATAAATCTATTGAATTCATTAAAATATTAAATCTTAAAATATCTATAAAAAAGAATTTAATTATTGTCGTCAACTAAGTTTAAAATTTCTCCTATCTTATGTTATTACGTCACATGTGCATTGAATAATTTTACCTTTATAGCTGCAGTCAATTTGTATAAAATGAAAACAGGATAAGTAAATAAACATCATACTTTTTACCAATCAACTGCAGTCTATTAAAACAAAGACATTTAAATTATCGTAATATTCAAAATCACTGATTGTATTCTTGGATGGTGTAATTTATTCATTAATTTTTTATTTTTTGTTTTATTTTTAATTCATAATTTTCGAATTAAAATAATTAAATAAATGATGTACACATGAAAGTATCTGTGTGTCTATGTGTGTGGAAACTTTCTGGTTTTTTAATGTCACTAATTGTATTTGCTAAGGAAAGTCGTACAAATTATTATTGGAATCGTCTTCTCTGAGGCGACAGTTACCTTGACGACCATGTAAAAAGAATTCGAGTCAAGCAAACTATGACATGATGACTTTATTTGCTTCAAATACGGCGACAATTGTGCTTCTGCTTTTTATTCATATTTCCAGTTCACTGTTAATTAAAAAAAAGCTTTTATAAACTAACCCAGCATTTCTTTTTAGACATCGCTTCCACATCTATGTCAGGTCATTTGATATTTTAAATTGGATGCTAAATTTCTTAATCTTTAACGAGTGGATAATTCTTTCCCTTCCTAAAGGCTAGACATATAAAGCTTAAAATTTAAATAAAAATTGCCAAAGCACGTCAAGCACAAGTTTCACAGAAGCAGACTTAAATATACAATGTAATGTCTTAAAAATAAATGTTTATTTCAGGAGATTTCATTATTATTTTCCTTATTTTCAAATTTCATGATTAAGTTTTCCTTTTTAAAATTTAAAGTGTGCTCCAGGATTTTAATGATTCTACAAGTACCGCCCTAATTCTTCTTGCTACGAATTTCGACAACATTCTAGAAGCAATCTTTCAAAATTTGGCCCGATGCTTTTCTTAAGACATCCCTCAATTCTTATAGATTATTTGACTGCACATCCCGTGTTCGAATCTCCCTTTTCACGACATCTCAAAAGTGATGTTATCGTCCAGAATGATGATGATAACAAACCCCGTTACAGTCGTCTATGTGACTGAGACCTGTTGACCGTGGAAGCCGTTTTAACACAGAAAAAACTCCATGAACCAAACTACTACTATTTTCATCAACGGCACATAGTGTTGTCCCACTGGAAGTGACCACAAAAGATGGTTTCCCAACCACTAAAATTGAGATGCATGGTCAACCACAATAACTAGGATTTCATCAATATTTTATTTACATCAGAGGTCATAATGTGTACCAAGATGTATACCGCATCACATTCCATTACACCACCATACGGTAACAAGACAGGATGGAGTATAAATCGGTGTTATATACGTAATATTCCGGTCCTGACATCCGAATTTAGCAGCAGTGATCAATATTCATCATATCAAGTAGCTTTCTTCTCCCCACTGTATTGTTCAAATTGCGAATTGTAGCTTCAGCTTCTTGCTATGTGACAGGAGTTGCATCCAGCGTGGTTCTCTGTTTCTGTAGTTCAGCTACCTCCAGGTTCAACGTGTTATTCGCCGAGAGATATACTTTTGAATAGATTTGTTGGAAACTGTCGTTATTTGAGTTAGTGATGCCTTTCAATGTGCTTGAACCAGTCCGCATTTACTGACAAAGGATTTTCGCCGAGGGAATTTTCAGCTCTCTGGAATGATTTTTGTTTTTCTTTTTCTGATCATTCATAGGAAACATATTCATAGAAAACTCTAGAGACGGTGGTGCGTGAAAATCCCAGTACATCAACATTTTTCTATAAATGTTTGTATGACCGGCCTGTCGAGACCAAACGACTATTTTCAAGTTCGAAGTCACTTAAATAATCTTTCATTCCCAAACACTAATAAGGGTATTCAACTGTTATGTAATATCGATTCTCCTAGTGTATGTTGGACAATTTGTCATAGAGATTTGTGGCAACAGTGGTTCGACAAATGTATGATGAGAATACAATGGACGGAGCGTGTGAATAACGTGGAAGTTTTAAAGAAAAAGTGAAATAATAAATGCTGCTTGTATTTAGAAATAGAAAAGGGTATTTGAAGAAACTTCTGGGATATATAATGAATAAAAAGAGCCTGCAGCATTTGACACTCACAGGAGATACTGAAGGTAAGATTGGCGGATGGAGACAGAGCGTAATCTATCTAAGGAGCTTACGTAAATGGATGACATGGACTGAGAGGCATAGTAAAAGGCAAAAACTTAGAGCTGCAAAGTATAGGATGTTGTGGAAAGTTATGAACACCCACATTTTGAAGAGGTACGATACATAAAGGAAGATCCTAACCAAATTATTTTCGGAACAGATATGCATTCATGGTGTTCTATCATACAGGCCTACTCATCTAAATGCCAGGACTGCTCTATAAGATTTTGCTTAGTGCAAGAAACCTTTCGTGCGAAATTCACGAAAACTGTAGTTTAACAATCTTGATCTTACCACTTGGAAGTTTATTAAAATCTTTTTCATTTAAGTTTAATTTAACATTTTTCACTCATAGCTAATTTAATATTCTTGCCTTTTGGTTTTTTATTCATAAGACCAAATACACTAATAAAAATTATTACACTTGGGACTCGTATCGTCTGCCGATTTCCGTTGACGGAAGTCCCTTTGAATAGGGATCTCAAGAGGTTTTTTCTTTTTTTTTTTAGAGGAAAGGACCCTCTCCAGGACCTGTCTGTGCACATGAAAGACGTTTTCAGCTCTGGAGTAACATTTTTCTTCCTCCCTGGAGGGGTTGAGAGGGGGAGAAGGCGGAAACCTAGAAGGAGAAGAAGGGAGGCTCCTACTCTTGCCTTGACTTGAAAGTTCTATTTTTGCTGGCGAAGCATGGGCGGATTGGGGCTTGTATTTGTCCATGGTCTTCTTCGCCCTACTTCGTCATTCTTCTATCCATATACAGTCTACAACCGTACAGGTTTTGTTGTGTGGATATTCCCAGCCAAAGATTTATCTGCGTCTTCAGCTGGCAGCAGTATGTCCCACATGTGTGTTACTTCTTTAGGTCAATATTTTGGCTCCAATATTAAGGGGGCTTTCTCTGTGGTCTCCCTCTTGACGCTGATCCCCTTTCTTGTCCGTGGGCAATAGAGCGATTGTCCTTGTATTAATTGCCTCAAAAAGCAATAGCACAGGTAGAAGTCCATTGCATGAGATAAACTTCACATATTTTTCTTTCAGGCTTTTGTAGTAATCCGGCCCTGTCTTTGTTGGCCTATCCGCTGCCCACACCGATGGGTTACGTACTGTGGGTGTTGGGTCTACTTAATTTTCGGAATTCGAAATAATGGCGGCCTTCTCACGTCACCGAACACAATACAATAATTCAACAATAATAATAAACGTGGCGAAGACAAAAATGGCGATTCAGAAAGACAATAATAACGAATTTAGAATTTTAAATGTGACACTAATTTTCGGACAAAAATAACTCCAAAAAACTAGAAATAAACTGACGTGAAAACATTCTCCCGTTCGACTTATCTGTATGGCGTGATGCCTTCTATCCACCGAAGCAATACTCCAGCTCTTTTATTTATATAGACACACTATGGCCGTAACGGTACTTCCTCGCCTGAATAATAACTGAAACGGTGATACTGTTTCCAATGTTGCCAGTTAGAATAGGGTTAATAACTAAGTCTTGTATCAGTAAATCATTCTTACATCTAAGACCATTCTTACAGTCTAATTAAATGGTTGGTAGTCCGTAAAATAAAAACAAATTAATCAATGAAATTAGTCTTTTATTCCGAAGACTATTTCGAATCTGTTTATATACTATGGAATGTATTTAAAAATACCATTATTTGTCACAATTTTAATATTTTTCTTCGTGACAGTGTTATTCAAAATAACAAATATATTGAAAATTTAATTCATATGAATGATTTGTTTTTTTTCTAAAAGTTCATCTTGAATTTTAATTAGTTTATAATTAGTTTATAATTAGTTTATCATTTAGTGTAATTTATTTGTGAAAAACAAAAACAATGAATAGTTTTACTAAAAAATTAATTATAAACGATGCAGTTTTAACGCTTCTTCCAAAATTCCTGAAATTCAAATATTTTGAAATAGGCCTGCTACTCTGGCCCTTAGATACACTAAACGTAGTTCTGTAGAATAGGACGCCATACATTAGTAGTTTGTTTAATTGCTTCCATCGTTGTCTTTCATTTGACTACGTGGTACATGAAATGTCCATATATTTAACAAATTACATTTTTATAATTGTTTGCCATAGATTTATCCACTCAATTTAAATGTTCCAGATGATGTAGATTTCTTATGCCTGCATGGCTTACTTTACTTCTATGGTTCCTGCATTTACGCTAGGCTGACTGAAATATATTCTGGGATGTGACCGTTTGTACACTAGGCGCCTCAATAATCAACACCAACTGCACGAAATTATCTCGAAGGCATCCATTAAAAATCAAATATATCTGTCTTATAACACAAGATCCTACGTTTGTTGAACACCTCATTTCCTCTCCGTGGACTTTCTTTTTATCCGGTGTCGTCTTCTTGGAAAGCTTCAACGAACAAAACTTCCGGTGTGTCATCTGAATTTCCAGCAGCTGAACAGAAATATTTGGAAGAACATCTTTTTTTTTCCAATAAATGAAGATAGCTGGCAAACTCTGGTCTCTAATTTCGGAAGCAACGAATTCGCAGAAAGTTATGAACTTAATTGCAGTTTCAGTAAAGGCTATTAATAGGTTTTCTAGCGGAGTCCGTTTCTATATTATTACTGCTCTTTCTACAATCTAAAATTTATATAACCGATAGCACTTCTAACACCATCAGCACAAAACGGTGGTGTAATTGATAGCGGCTCGGAATGAGGAATCGGGAAGCCGGGTTCGAATTCTAGGCAAATCCATTATTTTCACATACTTGCTAATATTCTTGAGAAAGGTATGAATCATCATCTTCTGGGTAAATAGCAGGACAGAGCGGATTCTATAGCAAATGGCAACCTAATGGGAGAAAAAAAATCTGCCTCGTATCAAAAGATACATGATCGCCTAAGCGTGTATCATGCATGCCACATAACTGATTGACCATCTAATGTTCTTTCTACAAAATTTGTAAATAAATAAATTATGATCAACACTTGGAGCTTCAGTACCAAATCCAAGGCGATCGGAGTTATTATCAGGAAGAAAAATAAATCACCAAATCAGATGCCGATATTTATCAAATATATTTGCTTACAATGTAAACTCCCTTAAATCGGCGGTACGTCACGTAATTTAAAAACCCGTATCTAAGAACACAAAAGGGATTTACGTGTGGACAACCATTTAAACTCGGTCGTAATACACATAACTTTGATTTTACAAATGCCACCTTAATTAAAAAAGAGCATAATTTTATACGAAATATAAACACACGTCAAAAATATTACTCACCACACTTTATTGAATGACTTCTTCAAGAATGTAACGTATGTTTATCGAAAACAAGCGATATGTAAAACATTCCCAAATCAACATGCGAAAAACCACCAAACATAATGTCTACTAGCCACACACACACACACACACACACACACTTACGAATATATATTATCATCTGAAACCCACAGACAAACTAGAATTATTACACAGTTACGTACAAAAAGCAATATTTATGTTTTTTTCGTTAGGCTTGGAATCCGTTAATTTCTTGGAACAACGGATGGGCGCTTCTTTTTTCCTTGAATACGGAATTGCGTTGCGTTTGACAAGTCAAATGCACGTGAAACCTGATTAAGCAATGAAAATCAAACAACACAAAATCTTTTACCCTTAATTCATTCTCTGATGAAGCTTTAATGAAAGTGAAACATGTTAGATTGATAAACTTTACCTATTTGTTCTTTATCTTATCATTCTATCGGATTCCGACCCACAGTTGATATGTATTTGATTGCAGTTCAATCTATAACCTCTACAATTATTTATGTTAATACTAAAAGAAGGACGCCTTGCCATGGTGAGACGGTTAACAATTTCCTCTGTAATATCAAATTCGATCTTCTGAAGTTGTAGCCTGCTACTAGATCCCAAAGAACTGTCATTTTATTCCCCAAAAAGCTATAGAGTCGTGAGTTGGAGAGATACTAGTAGGAGAGTTTATTTCGAGATTTCGCTTGTTAAGCGCAGCTGGAATCCAAGTGAGCGTCTTTCTATTTTGTTAAAAAAACTTTTAACACACCGTTGCCATTGTTGAATGATGTGAAGTTGGTAATGGGAGCGGATGTTTTATATACAGGGTCTCTTACTCTCTCAGCAAGACGTTTCCTGTAAAGTGATATATATATATATATATATATATATATATATATATATATATATATATATATATATATATATATGTATATATAATCTCGTCTCAAATCGAAATGTATTACAAACGTATATCACTAGGAGGAAATTGCATTTGGTTGGACGTGGAGATAATCTTTTATGTCACGCGATTAAGTCTTTCAACCGATTTGAAACGATGACTGATTGCAGGACTGCAGATGTTTTTAAGAATATATATATATATATATATATATATATATATATATATATATATATATATATGTATATGTGTGTGTGTGTGTGTGTGTGTGTGTGTGTGTATTAATCTTTTGGAGAGAGTTTTATCTGTGGCCAGACCATATTTTCTTGGTGCAAGTTTAAACGTGATTAGTTTTTCAAAAAAAAAATGAAAATCTTTTGCTAGATTATGGCAAATGGCTTGATTACAACGGGACAAATGTCCTCTGTCTTAATATCTCCATCTTTCTCGTTGTTCATAGACTCAGTCTTCGCTGTTTTCAATTCTTTTATCAGCCGTCATTATTGTTTGTGCTTTTTACCTTTGAAGTTTCGATCTGCCTCTTTTTTGTAAGCATACTTCTAACAATATAAAATATATTTTTTATTTTGGACTGATTGAAATTTTGTACCGTTCATTAATGGTCATTGGCTGCTGGAGACCAAGTCACAGAATCTCTTTTCAATTCTTTTTTTAGAATGTTCACCCAATGCAAGGCCCTAGAGACACTCAAGTTAGAGCCTAATTGATTTGTTTTTTCTTACAGCTTATCAAACCTTTGATGTATATTTTCAGGAGGAAACATATTTTGGATTGCAATAGGATGTTTCCAGTACCCGGCGTTTTCAAGCGGTACTAAATAGTCGATAGATGTTTCTACTGTCCGGTTTACGCTCCTCCACGGTCTTTTGAACTGGGGCAATATGTGGTTCACGCCTTGTTTCCTGTTTAGGATTGGGATCCCGCTTCCTTCTAAAGTTTTTTCACTGTTGTTTCCTTCTGGTATCCACTTGTGTCTTTGTGTCATTATTTATTTCCATGGAGTTAATCGATTAAAAATAAATCAACTGGGTACGACGTCATTTGACTTCGTTGATCGAACGAGAAACGGTGTTCTCAGCCTCATTTTAACGTAGGCACTCAAGTTAGAAGGTTGTAGCGTTCAGGCAATGTCTGATAATTATGACCAGAGCCTGAATGATAGGAAAACATAAACTCTGATATCTTTTGCGGTAATTTCCATGACCAAATCGAGTCCAATGTGTAACTGGAAAACACATCAGACTAGATTGAAATTGTTCAAACTCAATATTGTTCGGAGGGCGAAAAATATGTTCCAAGTGTCCCAATTAATATAGGCAAAACAATTTCACAGTTTTCTTTTTAGGAATGGTTGATGTATTTATCTCATTTCTTGTTTGATATTTGTCTTCATTCTTTTTACCAGTGGTACAGTCACGTCAACCCGTAGTATTCGTATTTCACTGGTGAAGTTCTACTCGAGCAGTTTCTTCCCATGAACCGCTGCTTTGTGGAACCGACTGCTACGGGGATGAACCACCGTCCACTAAAACCTTCATCTAGTCTAGGGTTAACTGTTATCTTACCTATATATTAACAATGTCTTTAGCTCTGTAAGCCTTTTTGTCGAATGGTTCTTGTGTCTTTTACAGAGTGAACATCATTGTTTGTTTCCTAATTCTTCCGAACTTTCCTTCATTTACAAATCGTCTTCATTATTATTATACAAACTCAATATTGTTCGGAACGCGTAAAATATGAATACAAGATCTAATTGTCTGAATAAATCTCGGTATGCTAATGATTGCTCTTGGAACCTCCCGTGTATCTGGTATATTTGTCGTTACAATATATAAGTCCAGGTGGTTTATTAACAACCATTTTCCGATGTTATCTTTGTTTTAAAAAATTCCACATTTTCTTGTTTATAATACAAGTTGAGTATAATACGATCCCTAAGTTTCTGAAGTTAAAAACAGGGAATAAATTAAGCAAAATACGACCCGGTAGTAGAGCCATCCTTTTGTAAATCCTTTGAAAAAAAGTTGTACCATAATATCCGTGAAAATCTCCACATGTTGTATATATATATTTCACTAAATTATTTAATATTTTTACGATATTAAAGAACAGGAGTGACCCGGATCTTTAGCCATTGCGTGTTTCTTTTTCTAATCTCCGTTTCAAATTTTATTTTCGAGTTTTCGGGAAAAGGTGATTTGATGTGAGATTAATGTTGTCAAAACATAAGATATCTTGTGTATTCTATATATTATTTTTTAATCAAGTACGGTGGCGTAAGACGTTCAGTTACATTGAATCCCAAAGAGCAAATATTGCCAGCGAATCAAAAACATTTTGTAAGCATTTGTTATCAACACCTGCTTATTTTTATTATTTATTGAGCTCATCTTGCTGTTTCAAATGAGAGTTTTTTTTAAATGTGTAAAAGTTTTGAAAAGTTATACTTATGCATAATACGACACCATTTTTGATTCTAGTTTTTACCCAAAATGTCTCGCATCATAGAAAAGAAAATAAGTTAGTTTGCTTTTAGCCTCTCACTAAATATACCGAACGACGTCTGAAGAATTCGTTGGTTGAGAGTGCATGCTAACAACCGAATTCAGATTCAATTACCCAAGCAATATTGGACATGTTACTGATTCTTTTTAAAGCTAGAAACACTTATTATTGATAATAAAATCATTAGCTTGCGAAAAAATAACTAGCAATAATTAGTAAGTTATAATCTTGTTTACTTCGGGATTTTTAACTTGAGTAGTTGTTATTATTATTATTATTATTATTATTATTATTATTATTATTATTATTATTATTATATACCTTTTTTTTATACTGACCAGGATGTTCATCTTAGTCGTTATGCTTACAGGGTTTGGAAGTTCCATTCTCCGTCCTGCTTCAAGCGTTTTTTCGGACCACCAGTCTCATATTTGCTGTTATACTCTCAGCGTTTCGGTCATTGGGCACATTGGTCTTCTTCAGGATTTCATCACGAGCAGCGTGCTCATCTTGGTTTTTGTAATCACAACGTTTTAGTCTTGTTCTAACCGGCCTTCTTCAATTATCTTTTTTAACCAGCATGATCATCTTGGTTGTTATACACATAACGTTTCAACTGTCGTACTTTCTAGTCTTCTTCAATTCAAGGCATGCTTACTTGGCTGTTATACTCACAGCGTTTCAGTTTTGGTAGTGTCTTTTTTAAGTGTATGCTGTTTGTATGCTTCTCGGAATTATAATCTGAAAACTTTATTCAACCGAAGAAACTAGTTTCTTCTTCGAATTTGGCTTTTACTATGCTTTTTAATTCCTATCAGTTAATAATATCAGCGTCACTCACACAGTACCACCTGAGTTAAGACACTCATACAATTCCCACTGATGAAGATGGACTCTGATGAATTCCTTTACCTGGCTCCAAAAATTATGTTTAATGCTTCAAAGTTTCACTACTAGATGGAGAGAGATATATGTAATTTTGTATTAAAGTTCTTATTAAAATATAACTGGTTCCTTAAACCATTTTGATTACAGTGTTTTTCAAGCCAAAAATCACTTACTTTGGTTCATTGGTGGAAAATTGCCAAGGGACATAAAAATGAATAATATTTGAAAGAATCAACTGATCTTCGAGAATTGAACAGGATAAGCTAAAAGCTTAGATTGGATAAAAGGTTATACGACTATTGTTAAAGATCAATTATTAAAAATAGCTTTAAGCAAATGAAGTCTTCAGATCTTGAAGAATACAATTCTTCAGCAGATCCTGTAGAATAGCGCTACAAAATCACAAACAAAAAACTTTACCAAATATATCAACCTTGAAGACTTCCAGCAGGGACAACAATTAAAATATTATATGTAATTAGATGGAAAATGATTATTTAATCAAGATGGTGACTTTTCACACGACCTTAAACAAAATGTTTAGAAGGAAACTTTTTTTCATAATTCCACCCCAAGCAAGGTGTGAATGCCACGAGTACGCAAAGGATTACAGGGATTGAAAGGCTGAGTTTTGAGAGGATTGAGGAAAGGACAAAAGATGAACGGAAGATAGAAGATGGCGATTAACATTTCATTTAGATTTATTAAGACTGTAGTTGTTAGAGAAGTAATTAATCGGAAGGGATAGAAGTGGCGTTTGCATTTAGCTATTTCAACAGTAAACGGGATTCGGCTCACTAGAGAAAAATGCCCGTCATAAACTATTGAGAGAAAAGGCAGACGCAAGCCATGTCACGCCTGTGAGAAAGTCGAGATGCCAAATCAGCATCAATTACATTAAAAAATCCTTCTTTGGATGTTGTAAAGAATTTAAAGATATACAGCAGGAGACTAGTCCACATATGGCAACGCATAGATGAATACTAGATTTGTAAATTCTGGCGGGAATAAATTCCTGGAATAACACAGTGACCCATCTTTCCTTGCAGGAGATGTAGCTAGTGTTTTGATGTAGTCAATCCACTTGAGAACATGAGGCCAAGAATTAGCAGTGTGTTGTTTTTCTGGAGTCTAGCGGCAGTCTGTAAAGCTTCTCTCTGGTGGTTAAATGAAAGCAGTTTTATTTTGGAGGCCTTCAAATTTACAAGCCATGTCCTGTCCCATTTAACCACTGATTGGCGGTTTTCTTTCAAGAGCAGCTACCAGGTTTGCCTTCTCAGATCTGCAATCAATACGAGAAAGGGCGATAAGACAAAGAGGAATTGGAAAAATACTTTAAGAACAAGTTCTTATGAATTTCAACTGACAGAAACGCTAAATGTCCGATCAATAAATACCAAATATTTTCTGTATGGAGTGGTAGTTTTCACGATTACATTTACCAATGCTACTTTTAAAAGGCATAGTAGCCATATTTAAAACACATTACTATATTTATTGTGATTAAAATTATCGAAGATTTTAATAGAGAAAGCTACTTCGATAGACCTGAAATTTTCTTCATTTCTGAATGTCCAGACACTAGCAAAATAGAGGAGTGATTTAATAAAGGACTGTTAGGAAATTTACTGTGCTGTAGGAATGTGGCAAATTTTTCTGGCTTAACGCAATTGCTTTCTTGACTTCTCATGGTAATGATTAATGATTAACCGTTTCCTTAAACATTTGGAATACTTAGACCTAGCAAACTCGAGTTAAGCTTTTTCTTCATCAGAGATGGCTGTCATCAGTCTGGTATCAAAGTGTAGAATCTGCCTTCGGGCCGACAAACTACATTTTATCTCTCCATAAATAATAAAGGATGCCTTGTCCTGTGGATTCCAACCCAGCAGCTGCACTCCCCCAATGCGCAAAAGGGAGAGTGTCAGTTGAATATCGAAACCAGAGAGTCGTCTATTGCGAGGAATCAACCATTTTGGGACTTAACAGATGTGCACACGCCCAAGCATTCTTCTTTAAACAGGCCTTGTGACATATCCCATCACCGTTAGGGCGACGAGTAAATACAAAATGTAGTATCGGTTCTACTCTTCTCTAATGGTAATAGTAATATTAGCTGTTTCCTTATAAGGAAGCATTCGGAAAATTCATTGATTCAGCAGCCAGTGTTGCCGTTTTAAAATGAAAAAAAATTATTTTCCAGATAAATAGTTTTCTCACGATCAATAGCTCTTATTGCTCTTTACAGTACTGACAAAGAGCTTCCATCATGACTTTTTGTTTATTTACACTATATATTTATTATTGTATTTATTGAAATGATTGGAAAAAACATTGGTCAATAGCCAATTGATTCAGACTTTATAAAATGATAAATAATAAGGATTTTCTCATAGTTTGTTCACAAGCTTTAATAATTTAGTAAATGTTTACAAATTTATGAATAAAAATGTTTTCACCTTTATTTCTTTATAAATTGATAAATGACATATTTCATTACATTTAATTGTATTAGGTTTTAGAATGTTGTAAATATAAAATTATTCTCGTAAATAAATAATCAAATAAATAAATAGCATTTAATATTTTGTTGTAAATTCTTAACAAAAATATGCATAAATTCACGTTCATTATTGTTATGGGACCTTACCTATAACAACAAAGTGAACTCTTCCTGACCCTATGAATACTGCGCCTCTCAAGAGAGAGGGACGAGACGGAATCGAGTCTCTGACTGTTTCCGACTACTGTCAAACTCTCTGCTTTGGCAGAGAGGAACTCGGACGAGGCTTTGCCGCAGGGCAAGGTTTCGCCCGGGGAGGTAGACAGTCCCTGAACCCGGTTATACGGATTCTAATGGGCATATTTTTGGCCGAGCCTACGGGCTCGGTAAGCCCACATTAAACCGGCCTTGTGCCACATTCGACCCACGTGGGAGGGTTGTTAAATATCGAGACGGAATCGAGTCTCTGACTGTTTCCGACTACTGTCAAACTCTCTGCTTTGGCAGAGAGGAACTCGGACGAGGCCTTGCCGCAGGGCAAGGTTTCGTCCGGGGGGGTAGACAGTCCCTGAACCCGTTTATACGGGTTCTAAATGGGTATATTTTTGGCCGAGCCTACGGGCTCGGAGAACCCACATTAAACCGGCCTTGTGCCACATTCGACCCACGTGGGAGGGTTGTTAAATATCGAGACGGAATCGAGTCATGAGCAGTCTCTGACTGTTTGCGTCTTCTGTCGAACTCTCTGCTTTGGCAGAGAGGAACTCGGACGAGGCTTTGCCGAAGGGCAAAGTTTCGTCCGGGGAGGTAGACAGTCCATGAACCCGTTTATACGGGTTCTAATGGGCATATTTTTGGCCGAGCCTACGGACTCGGGGAGCCCACATTAAACCGGCCTTGTGCCACATTCGACCCACGTGGGAGGGTTGTTAAATATCGAGACGGAATCGAGTCTCTGACTGTTTGCGACATCTGTCGAACTCTCTGCTTTGGCAGAGAGGAACCCGGACGAGGCTTTGCCGAAGGGCAAAGTTTCGTCCGGGGAGGTAGACAGTCCCTGAACCCGTTTATACGGGTTCTAATGGGCATATTTTTGGCCGAGCCTACGGGCTCGGTAAGCCCACATTAAACCGGCCTTGTGCCACATTCGACCGACGTGGGAGGGTTGTTAAATATCGAGACGGAATCGAGTCTCTGACTGTTTCCGACTACTGTCAAACTCTCTGCTTCGGCAGAGAGGAACCCGGACGAGGCTTTGCCGAGGGGCAGGGTTTCGTCCGGGGAGGTAGACAGTCCCTGAACCCGTTTATACGGGTTCTAAATGGGCATATTTTTGCCCGAGCCTACGGGCTCGGTAAGTCCACATTAAACCGGCCTTGTGCCACATTCGACCGACGTGGGAGGGTTGTTAAATATCGAGACGGAATCGAGTCTCTGACTGTTTCCGACTACTGTCAAACTCTCTGCTTTGGCAGAGAGGAACTCGGACGAGGCTTTGCCGCAGGGCAAGGTTTCGTCCGGGGAGTTAGACAGTCCCTGAACCCGTTTATACAGGTTCTAATGGGCATATTTTTGGCCGAGCCTACGGGCTCGGTAAGCCCACATTAAACCGGCCTTGTGCCACATTCGACCCACGTGGGAGGGTTGTTGAATATCGAGACGGAATCGAGTCATGAGCAGTCTCTGACTGTTTGCGACTTCTGTCGAGCTCTTTGCTTTGGTAGAGAGGAACCGGGACGAGGCTTTGCCGAAGGGCAAAGTTTCGTCCGGGGAGGTAGACAGTCCCTGAACCCGTTTATACGGGTTCTAAATGGGCATATTTTTGGCCGAGCCTACGGGCTCGGAGAACCCACAATAAGCCGACCATGTGCCACATTCGACTCACGTGGCAGGGTTGTTAAATATCGAAACGGAATCGAGTCGAGCCAATAGTAGTTCACTGCAAACCAGACTGACACATCTGGTATTATTCTTCTGTGTAATATATCTTTGTTATTTCTACTCTTGTGTTCATGTTGTTCTTCCTTGGTCCTAACCTTGGACCATAACAATTATATGTTTTAGTCTTATTCCAATTCTAATAATCGCTTTTTGAAGCAATAAACATGGCCGAATATCGAAGGTAGTTAAAAAGCGGTGTCATGGCAAATACCGTCCTTTTGATATTACTTATTGCGGGCGTGGTTGTCCATGCTTGTCATTAACTGTATGGCTGGGTCAATGATTGAGACCAGCTAAGTGCACATGAGATATCATCATCTTACCTTCAAAAATGTAACCGTCTAACCAATGCCGCGATGAGGGTGCCGCCATGAGCAGAATGCGAACTGCCGGGAGAGTGGATTTGTAGCTATTTGAAAGTACGGCTCTATGAATTTCTGACAGTTCACTTCATTTTGGGGACAAACTATTTCGGCTATTGGAATATGGAAGAGAAAGCTTTCAACATCAAATTCATCAGAAGTGACTTGTACCGTCCCTCCACAGAGAAAGACACATCAAAGCAGACCAAGAGTACGGGTCTGTGAGATTATGACAGTCACTTTATTTTTGGCACACGTGATTAAATGTAAAGATCCGACTTCCGTCCATTTTCCTTTTTGGCTCCGTGTCACAATTGTACTTTAGGTACAATAAATACCTTCTTGAAAATCAGCATTCAGCATCCTTCATTTAGTGGACATATTGATTTTTCTTTTCAGATGAATCGTACATATTGACGGGTTTATCGATTTAGTGATGGTTTCATTATTTTTGTCCAACATTTTCTTTCGTCGTACGTGGAATCAAACGCTGTTTAGACCTCCTGATCTAATATAGTTTCTTGATTATTTTTTCCTTATAAACGTGTTATTTTCCAACCTTATTACCAATACCGTTTATTTATTTTGTTATTATTCATAAACATTTTCCTTTTTACAAATGTGTTAATTAGAAGTCACGCCATGTTTCAGCGTGATGTTTGCAAAATGAGCGCAGATATGGAGTTAGTTTCTTTTTTTTCTATCTTATCGCCTTTTTCATTTAAAACGTTTAATTCTTGAATTTTTCTGTTTTTTTTTTCTGATTTTTCTTTCTTACAATTTTTCTGTTGTCTTCAAATTCCATTCGTTCTGCTCCAACTAAGGTTTCTTCATTTATTCTTTGCTTCGTTTTTCATTGCCTAAAACTTTCTTCGGTGTTTCTTTTTTTTATTTCAATCCATTTTTTTATAAATGTAGCCTAAAACGGTAATGAGTTTCACTTCTGTATTTACAATCAGCTTAGGATACTCAATTAAAAACAGATTTTGAATGCCGATTAAGAATACATATATATATATATATATATATATATATATATATATATATATATATATATATATATATATATATATATATATATATATCTGATTAGTATTCGTTACGGAGCATACTCGTCTGCCATGCCATCTAGATAAACCCTATTACAGATGTCTGCTCAATCCACAATGCATAGCTGTTGTTTATGAGCGGACCTTAGTTGCAATTGTTGGGTGGGAGTGAAAGAGGGAGAGAAAGTGAGAGAGAGAGAGAACACAGAGAGCACGTGATCAAATTCTTGAACAAGGCCAGTGCACACAAACCTCGGTCATGTTGGCATGCGTCTTCGTGCTAGCAAGCTTCGGCGGCCTCCAAGCGTTTCCGTCTACGGAATTTTATTTGCATAGTATTTCGAGTATGCTAAGCGGAGCTCACTTACAGTTTCAGGGAGAGAGCCAGTACTCTGAAACTCTCCGTCGTGATGAAACTGAAATCCGGACTCGCAATGGATTAGCGAAAGTTGCGTTCCAAAAGTTAAACAAATTATTAAGAAAATGGAAAATTTTGACATAAACAAAGATAAGAGTGTTGGCACAAAAATGTTCCCCACTTAATATTGCTAACATATATATATATATATATATATATTAATAAAGATACATATTATCCCTCACCGTTAACACGACTCGGAGTTTTGTGCACAACGTATTTTAAGGTTCTGGGGAAAGACATAATCGAGCATGTTCTGTTCCGTCAGAGACTGTAACACTCACATGTCGAGTTTGGAAACGGATTCCATCTTCGGTTTATTCTCCAAAATGGCAAGCAGGGCGTTTTCGTGGATGTCGGAATGTCACACTGGCCCTGGTTGATCTTTTAATTAAAAATTACCCTGACGAAATCTGCTAAATCACTTTTTACCATCCAAAGAGCACGATCCAAACAAATTTACTGGATATTCTTTGTCACAGTTCCGACGCTTACTCTTTTCTGAAATTCAAAGAGCATAATATGGCGAAAGTGCAACTCTTCATCCTCTATCTTGAAGTCATTCATTTCTGGACAAGACGATAACATTCAACATTCTGATTCGCATCTGAATGATGAAAGTTTTCAATCTAGAACACACCAGAGATCGGTGCCAAACAAACGCCATATTCAAATTGCACCCAGTTTATATTCACAATGAAAATCGGGTTTCTGTAATGATCTGATATATATATATATATGTGTGTGTGTGTGTGTGTGTGTCTGTGTGCGTGTGGGGGGGCGCACGCTCGTGCGTCTTTAAAATTTCAGATATAATTAAGATATGTATCTGCAAACAGACTATATGAAAAAAGACAAAAAGGAAATTGTGATGAACTTTCTCAAGGTAAATTTAAGGAATTTATTTTGCAATAAGTATTTAGAAACAGAAGTAAGAACGTTTTTAACTTTACAGCATTGTAAAATTTACGAAACGCTCACAATATTCATCAAGTTAAATAAAAAAAATAGATAAATTATGGAGCATGAAAAGTGACATTTTTAATGAACGAAAGTGAGTAAATGAGGTTGAATTTAAAAATTTTCAAAAACTAACAATTTGTTTATAAATACTTGGTAATATGATATTTTATCTAGAGGTATATAAGTTTGGCTGGCGTTTTAACATTATCTATTGTTTTGTTTTATTAATATCCCATGAAAATAACCTTTAGTTTATCAGTTGCATTCCATTAAGTATAATTTATATATTCTATTATTTTATTATTCTATATGATCTATATACTTAAAAGTTTTGTTTACTTTATTTATTTAAATATTTTGCTTTAATTTTCTGTTTTCTTTATTTTGCTAAATATTTGTTTTGCTTTTTCCTTCTTTTATTTATTAAAGAGACATATTACTTAGATATTACACGCAAATATTCTCTTAAATTACGTTGCTTTCTCAGTGAAAGTGTCAGCCGTTCGTCGTCAATATTGTAGCAAAAATTCTCTTTTCAAATATTCCATATATATCCGATGCAATTTTAAATCTGTGTTTCATGATATCTTACTTAACACAGACCATTTTGATTGGTTGAAGCGATTATCTACATAACATGTCTAGCTACTTTACATTTTTATATTTTCCTTATATTTTATTTTTTCTCTTTTTTTTCTTTTCTTCGTAGAAGAGACTAGATCTTGCGTCTTTCTTTGTTTCCTACTCTTCTTATGTTCTTTTTAATTTTTTTGCAGAAAAAGAGGTTTTTTGTAAGTAAATATTAAAAACTGTAATAATCCACATTTACTAGTGTCTGATGTGATGCGATGATATGCATCGAAACATGAGTGCATTTATGTAGCGGTTTTACAGATGTTCTAATGTAATATCCTATAATAATGTATATATGTACTGCGAATATATAATATATATATATAGGAATTATATATATACATACACACACACACACACACACACACACACACATATATATATATATATATATATATATATATATATAGTTATATTGGATATTAGGCCAGTAAACTTACTTTCAAACATGTTTCCTTGAATATGACAGACAAGGAGAATTTGATGAATTTTATATTGAGTTGTTATAGTATTGTTAAATGTTTTCGTTTTTTGGTGGTAAGGAAATATAAAATTGTCCGTTATGTAAACACACACACACACATATATATATATACGCACACACACAAACACACACACACACACACACACACACACATATATATATATATATATATATATATATATATATATATATATATATATATATATATACCACGGCTAATCGATCCGTTGGTATATAATCCGGGTGGATCCTAGTAATATTAAACTGATTGACAGAGAGCTCAATGTTTTTATTTTAACAGTGCATATGTATTTTTTACAGCAAAAAAACATAGGAATAGTCTATTTCAAACCGTTCTTCAACGGCTTTCTTCTGCTTCTAAGTGCTTTTCTAGGAGCATTGTTCTAAATTTATTTTCAAAGTCAGTCTTTCTCTAGTAGGCGCCTTGTAAATAAGAATGGGTTTGTGTCAGCGATTGTTTGCGGCGTAGGATATCTTATCCCGTGGCCAGGATTGTTGTATGTAGTTTAATATTATTTCATACTATATGGTGTTTCTTATAAAGGCCCTGGAGTTTTTTTTCTGGGATTCACAGTAAATAATTTTTGTACTAATAAGCGATAGAGGATTTAAACTTAAGTCTGTTAGGAATAATGTAAATTAGTTGAATTACAGATTTATAGATTATGGATAATACCAGAGCACCCAATTTAATAACTCGTATTGTCCAACACGCTTATATGCATACATATCTTCATATATACAGATATGTGTACATTTGCATGATCATACATATATGTCACTGTACGCACACAAACACACTCACATATATATATATATACACACACACACATACATATAGATACCATAATTCTGGCATGCTGTGTAAATGTCAGACGAAAATGGCGCACTTAACTGCTGAATACATTTTGATTTGTTATACATACGTTTGTATATCCCATGTAAATGAGACAATGCTCTAAAAGCAGAACGCCACAGCGAATGCCAGTCGAGCTACCATCTGTTGACCTGATAACGTCTATACCAGAGAGTACTCTACTTCATAACTATATGGCGTCGCCGATAGGATCCCTAGCCGTATTAGATGAATCGGAGCACATAGAAACGTGTATTAGATGTTTCACAGCTTTGGTTAGTGTAAAGAAACTGAAAGACAAGATTGCCTTCCGTGTGTAGAATGAAATTACTGATTTATTTTTGTGTTCGACTGGATGTGAACCATAAAGAAAATATCCATTAAAGTATCCCCCAAGGATAAATTTCAATCATTATAAACAGAAACATGCGACCAAAAAAGAAATGATGGTTATTGCATATAGAACAACATTTCTGGAAAATAGAACCCAAACTGTAATGTAATATTTACACAGATTGAAAGAAGCTTCAAGATATTTAAAACTGATTTGGAGAGAAATGTCTGTAGAAGACGAATTGATCTTTATAAGATTACTTGAAGGCATGTATGATGCTATATACAAACATTAGATCCTAGAACGGCTACAGGCGAATGATATGAATTTAGAAGCAAATGAATTTAATAATTCTAATAAAACGTAGAAACATGCAACACAATTGAAATCCTAATTAAGTGCAAATAATGAGACAAAAACTGGAAAGAAACAAAAACAAATGTCCTTCCCTATGAAAATTATGTTTAAACTGTAAAAGAAAAAACATTTCTAATCTGTATGCAGATAAAATAAGAAACTAGAAACGGTAAAAAATACAAACCCTCATCCTGAAAATACAGAAGTATATTCAATAAGAACACCTGCAAAATGTAGAGAGACAGTACACTTAAATGGTGTAACTTTTCTTATGCAGGCTGACAAAGAATTTCTGTGAAAAATGGTTAAACCCAAACTAAGAAAATAACCTTAATTTAAAACTATTTGATAGATCTGTTATCAAACATTTAGGCTCTTTTGAAGGAACATTCGTGACGAAAAACCGTTTTCAGATTATGCCCATCGTTGTTGTAGAATGCACAAAAAATCATAAACTCTTTGGAACAGGTGTTTTAAATGTAGATACGGCGAAATTAATAAACTGTATAAAGTGAGAAGAACCTGACACATGACTCTTAAAATGATATAACGTGAGTATTCGTCTAAAAGTAAATAATCATCCAATTTATTTTGAATCTCGAAAATTACCTATTCACATACTAGCCATGATAGTTGCAAAACTAATGAAAATGGTAGAGCAAGGTATATTGGAAAGTTTGAGGCCAGGTGGTAGCAGTTGGGCTTCATTAATTGTTGCTGTACGAAGGCTCATTGGCGATTTGATGATATTCGGGTGTTACAAAGTAGGTGTGAATCATCAGATATACTCTGATGTATTCCCCATACCTAACATAGAAAGTCGTGAATTAGCAGGAATGATATACTTTTCGAAAATTGACCTAAAATCGGCATATAACAAAATACAAATTGAGTGAAGTCAATACAATTAATACCCCGATAAGCTTACTAAGATGGAGTTGTCTCCAATTTGGAGTTTAGAGTTCCAAGCATATTTTTCAAAAGGCAGTAGAAAAAGTTCTATCGAAGGGATAAAAAATATAATCATATATCAAGACGATATAATCATAGGTGCTTACGGATAAAGGAATAAAAAAAACTGAAAAAGTTATAAAAAAGTTAAATGATTGCTGGTATAACAATAAATAGCGAGAAATGTGAGTTAAATTGCGACAAAATATCGTATTTGGAATGCCAAAATATGTAAAGAAGGAATTTTACCAGACAATAAACTGATAAATAAAATATCCGAATTATTTATACCAAAAAATAAAAAGAAGAATTAAAATCCTTTTTAGTATTCAGCAATTTTAATAAGAAATATGTAGATACATCGACCTAATAGAACCATTTGCAGAATTACGGAAGAAGAATACATAATTTAAATGAACTCAAAGGCAAAATATAACTTTTGAAAGCTTAAAAAAAGGTCTAATAATAAAACCGATTGCAAAAATCTTTGATGCAAAAAACAAAAGGAAGTGACATTGACTACAGATGGAAGTGAAAGTGTTGTAGCCGCAATTTTATGTCAAGAATTTCACCCAATAATAAACCTGTCAAGAAAATTAACGTCAGCTGAAGCTAATTATTCAAATATTGAGAAAGAAGTGTTAGCAGTGGTATGGAGCACATAAACAGTTAAAAACATTTTGTCAGGACGAAAATCTTTGTTGAAGTAAGATCAAAAAACATTAGAGGTTATGTTTTACATCAGATTGGAATTACAGAAATTTACAATTTCTAGAATCTTAAGATGGGCTATAAAACTTATGGCCTTTGATTTCGACATCTTATACATAAAGGGGAACACTACTCCACACGTGGATGCGCTATCCAGACTAAATTTGGACAGTAAAAAATTATAAACGTCTAAAAATTCAGACGATAAAATACTTCACTGGGTTGAAACGCACGAGTTATCCCTAAATTGTTTCAGAATGGAAGCCATACAAAATCCACTGCTAAGTAGAATTTCATATAGAATAAAAAAACACATGGAGCAATTGTTCAATGGCAGACAACCCTACAAAGAATCAAGGCATAAATTATCTGCACTGGAGATATTATAATACCCCCACAAACTTTAAGAAAAGAAGTAATAAATGGTCTACACAATGATGTACACTGTGGTGTCACAAATGAAGTTGAAATTACAAACGTGGTGGCCAAGATATTCTCGAGATGTACAAGACTATATAAAGAGATGCCCAAAATGTGATGAAATAAAAAAAATATAACTTTCGGCAAAACTAAATGAAAAAGAATCAGGGGCTCGGGTACACATGGATCATGCCAATATTAAAGACAAGGAATTATTTTTCATTTCAATGGACTCATTTTCAAGCCCGAAGTATTTAAAGTTGCTGTCAGAAAAGCCACCACTGTGAAACAAATATTACGAACAATGTTTTCAAGAAATGTGATGCCTAAACCTTTGGTCTCAGACAACGCGCCAGAATTTTGCGAGGAATGTCTGTGCTCGTGACTAAAGCATACTACCCACAATCGAATGGCATCGTAGAAAGAATGGTGCACAGTTAAGCTATAGGACAAGTCCACTTACCTGAAGACTACAAAGTGCCTCCACATTAATGTGTAGACAGATTAGAGCTGCCATAAAAATGTCATTTTCAACAAGTGAATGTTTATGGTATATAAAAAAACAAAGAATCACATCCAGAGAATGCGAATTTCGCGGTACAGAAAGAACACAGCACAACAATATTAATGAAAAATGAGGATCAATTCAGATGCAGAATGGAAGCTGAGGATATAGAAAAAGATGCAGAATCTGAAGGTGAAGAACATGAATGAGAGGAGGGTGTCTAATGATTCCAGTAGTGAAATTGAACGATCTGTGGATGATAATGACCAGAAATCTGAAGTGGAGTTGGAAGAGAAAAAAGGAACTCAGACCTAGGTCCTCTCTAAGAAGAGAAAAAAAATAGGTACCAGGAAAGACAATTTAGATTCCCAGGAATAATTAGAATCAGTCAAAAATGAACGAAAGTCATAATACCATTTCAGTTCAGGGAGGTAAGTATTTTATGCAAATGAGATAGTGCTATAATAGCAGAACGCCACAGCGAATCCCAGTCAAGCTACCATCTGTTGACCTGACAACGTCTACTCCAGAGATTACTCTACTTCATAAAAGTACTTTTCCTTTTTTTTCTTCTTTCACGCTCTTCATTCATTTTAACTGGACACAAAAAACTATTTTGTGTCTGTTCAGCTACTCTGAACAAAAACATATGAAATATTACTGAGACCCGAGAGTTTTTAAAATCATCCTCATATGTAATGGGTTTGACCAATACTTTTGCATAAAATGTTTCACATACTACTATACTCGTTATCTAACTCTTAATTATTATTATTGGTTACATACATATATTGGAATCAATAAAACAGGAAGAAAGAAAGAAAAATATGGAGAGAGGATGAAAGAGAGAAAGAGAGAGAGAGAGAGAGAAAAAAACTAATAAAGCTGAAAGCGATAGGAATATAACGGAAGATGCAAATAAAGAAAGACAACAAAAGAGAGACAGAAAAAGGAAAAGGAAGAAATACAGTGAGAGAAAAAAGAAAAAACAGAAAGTGATAGCAATAAACATGGTGGAAGAAAGAAATAACGAAAAAGATGGATAAAGAAAGAGATATAAAGAAAGAGAAAAAGAAATAGGAAAAATAGAGACAGAGAATCAAGGTAAAAGTGATATAAAGAAATATAGAGAAAGATGGAAAAAAGAAGAAAAGGGAAAGAAAAGAAATCAAAAAGGGAAAAGAACGTAAGAAAGAAAGAAGAAAAGAAAGGAAAAGACAGAAAGAAAAAGAATGAAAGAATGAAAGAAAGCATAAAAAGAAAAAAACCGGAACGATTGAAGGAAATATGGGGAGAAAGAAAACAAGGAAGGAAGGAAGGAAGGAAACGAAAGAAAATGTATTGAAGACAAAAAGCCAATAGAAGTGACAGATATTTACAAATGTCAATATTCGCATCGGCGTTTTTTGCATGACATCACCTTCTTGTCTACCTTAGCGTCCCACCTATCTCTTCATTTCCCTCTAATCATGTCATCTCTGGGAATACACGTATATTTCGATGTAATCTAAGTGCTCTACCGAGACCAGAGAAATTACACTACCAACCAAAATTATTTACATAACATTTTTTCACACCAAGGAAACAAAAGAAAGAATTCCAATTTGTATGAAAAATGGACTCTATTAATATTTTTTTCTTTTGCGTAAAAAAATATTTTATAATGTCAATCTAAAAAATGGGGAAAATGAAAAAAAATATTGTTCGTCCATCTTTCATTTTCGACTTTGAGCGGGAGATCGATCGGCATCTAAACGTTTAACCAGTCTTTGCTTTTGTTTGTTAAACTTTTATAAAACACGCATAGACATATTCTTCGATGTCACACAATCACTTCCAATCGCTGTTTCTCTAAGTGTGTTTGTTTGCATACTCCGTATGACGTTACAGTTTTTTCTTTTCCCATTGCTTCTTTTTTGATGTCGTTTTCAGCTCAGTCATCCATTTTTGGAGTTAGAAATGATTTCGATAGAAGAGAAAATGGTGCAAAAACCAATAAACTAACAAATATGTCTTTTTCCTTAAAGTGTTGCTTCATTAGACTCATAATTAAAACAAAATTCTCAACCTTAATGTCATTTATGCTGAAAATACAGTTATTATAAAAATATAGAAATATTCTTTTTCAGGAAACAAAGGAATTACAAATTAATGAGAAAGAACGGTTTTTATGCTTTTGACAGATTTTTGGCGGTTTATCAACCTTTTGCAGGTTATTTAAAACCGAAAATAATTTTAAATTCTAAGAATATTTTGGAGACAATCATAATTTACTGATACAAGTCCTACTAATTAACCCATGGACGGGGGAAGCATTCTCATGAGTAATTAAATATGAAGAACCCGACTGGAATTGGATTTTGGCTCTCCGATTTCCAATCCAAGGTCGTAATCATTACATCACATGGCATTGAAGCCTAAGTTAAATAATTGTTTAGCAGACTATTAGTTTTAGGGGGATTTGTATCTCAGCTGCGACTTCCGTAGGTTGACCCTCGAGGTCAGATACAAGCCATAATATGAGACGTCAATTTTGATTGGCCACCGTGGGAAAGGAGATAGGAGAAAGGTTTCATGGTATCGAGTCTTAACGTCAAACAATGTAGGCGTATATTTTTCGTGTCTGAAATGGCTCCTCGGTGAGGGGGAACGACCTCCTTTGGATAGATAGAACATGTCGACATGGATGTTAATAAAATAGTAAATTTAAATTCTGTGTTGAAGTTCTTTTATCACTGGACTCAAAACAACTGGTGAACACCGGACGCGAGAGAAGACTGAAATTTTATTATCGAATTGACGCCGTCTCCCTAGACCTCTCAGCATGAGTTGGCTATATACAACACCTACAGCACCTGCTATTCCAAAGCGGTCACCCGTCTATATACTAAGTTCCTTTATTTCAGTGATTGTACGAGAACCGATGTTTCAACGTGATACGGCCAGAAAGAAAGGAACGTGCTTACAAAAAGTTCGGACTGAAATCACTTGTTCCAGATTCA
>OZ038498.1:1255000-1315000 GCA_964036315.1 Acanthosepion esculentum | reverse complement strand
CGTGTTTTATATATATACAGGCGTTGGGCAGAATAATTGAAACACTTGCTAAATTCAAAGAAACATTGTTTAATATGGAGTTGGTCCTTCTTTAGCCTCACATACAGCTTTAATACGTCTAAAAATGGAATCATATAGCTTCCTGACTTCATCCAGAGGATTTTCAGCCATTTTCCCATTAACACATGCTCCAGCTCTTTAAGACACAGCGGTGGAGGATAGCGGCTCGTAAATTGTCGCTCCAAAATGCACCACAAATGTTTAATAATATTGATATCTGGAGATTGGGGAGGCCATGTTATAGCTCACTTTCATACTCTTCATATCAATTCTTAAACACTCGAGCGGTATGTATTGGAGCATTATAGTCTTGGAAGATGCAGTCACCATCAGGGAATAAAGTCTGGGCCATTAGATGAACATGATCTCCCAAAATGTTCAGGTAATCTTTGCTGTTGATTCTACCATGCAGGGCAACTATTAGACCGAGACATTTCCATGATATGGCGGCCCAAACTCTCACTGATCCACCTTCATGCTTCACTGTTGGAAGAAGGCAGTCAGGGTTGTAAACTTCTTTGGGCTGCCTCCACACATAAACTCGCCCTGAATTTGGGAAAAGAGAAAAGCTGGAATTGTCTGAGAATATGACTTGCTTTCATTGGTCTGCAGACCAGGCATTGTGATCTCTGTACCACTTCAACTTCTTCTGGATGTTGCGAGTGGAGAGAAGAGGTTTCATTACGCTGGCTCTTCCATGATATCCAGCCTTATTGAGCTCACAATGAACAGCTTTAGTAGAAACTAGACTATTCAAATGTTTATTCAACTCAGCAGTCACCTTGACCACAGTAGTCCGATGAGTTTTTGCCACATTGCGTTTCAATGCACATCGGCCCCTGCCAGTAAGTTTGCAAGACCGGACCGAATTGCTATGGTTGCTAGATGTTTTGCCCTGTCTCTCGAATTGCATCATAGTTCTTGATATGGTAGCTCTTGAAAAACCAAGCAGTTCAGCAACCTTAGTGATCGAGGCTCTTGCCATATATATATATATATATATATATATATATATATATATATATATATATATATATATATATATATATATATATATATTCAACAATTAATGCAGGTTTTTAATCAGACATCTCTTCTTAATATAAATGATGCATTTAGTTGTCAGTGGAATAATGATGTCTGATTAAAAAATATCCATTAATTGCTTTGAAATTACATCGTTTCTCTTTCTAAAAAAAAGTCGACAGATTTACAACGAGAGTAACTGACGCATGCTTTGCTGTGATGGCTTCTCATGTCATAATGGTAAAACACACATGACTGGTTTCCCAATCATTTTTTTAATCATGGATACTTATTCAATTAATGTCCAGATACATATTTAATTTCGTAAAGAATTCGATCCCTAGGCCGGTAGACATAGAACACGTTTACACAATAAAGTATAGCTTACATATATATATATATATATATATATATATATATATATATATATATATATATATATATATATATATAAATATAAAAGGGAACATAGAAGTCAACACTTAGAGGCGACAGTCTGTTTCATGCTAGACGCAATCGTCAGGCTTGACGATTGCGTCTATCATGAAACAGCTTGTCGCCTCCCAGTGTTTCCTTCAATGTTCACTTTTATATTTACACACGCTCTACCTGTGATATTGAGCACTTTATCACATAAATATAGCACACCTTAAGACTATATTTCTTCATATATATATATATATATATATATATATTGCGAGAGAGATAGATAGATAGATAGATAGATAGATAGATATTTAAAAAATGTTTTTAAAAAAAAACAGTAATATACAAATCCAAATAATCCCCCTTTGTATTTAATATGAAATAGTAATCACAATTTTCAATTTTTTTTATATTTTAATTTTTTTATAGATTTTGGGTTCGTCTGTTTTAATATTTTTTTTCTTAAAACCCGCTAGTGTTGTTTATTTGGATTTGGAATATAAAATAATTTATTCGTCCCCGTTTATTTTAAATATAAAATAAAAATACCGTCTATTTTAAGTGCAATATACCTTTTTAAAATAAAACCCCGTAATTCTCCGTATTATATATCGACTGCGCCAGCATTGTGTTTACCAAATATTTAGTACCAGTAAATATATATATATATATGTATATATGCATATATATATATATATATATATATATATATATCAGTGAATTACAATAAATGAGATCCGAACGATTTACCTCATAGATATGATCATTTCATCCATGGGAAATTAGTTCTTTTTCCCTGGACCTATAAATGCAAATACATTTACTAAAATTGACTACATTTTTAGTACATGTATTTGCATTGATAAGTACAGAGAAAAACTACTTTACTATTTTAACACGGGTAAATAGTTTGTACATATATATATATATATATATATATATATATATATATATATATATATATATATATATATATATAATGCCTATAAACCTGTTGGGTTCCTTTTAAAACTGATTCATGATGAGGTAAAAAATATCAATTTTTTTATTAATTACACACATTTTAAATTTGTATTTTCAACACTAGTTATTGTAATAATTACTATTACTCGCACAATATTACATAAATACATAGTATTGAAAAGAAAAATATGTCCAGACAGCAAAATGCCAATTACATATATTTAGATTGAGCTACGTTGGATACAAGGACACGGGGTAGCATACACAGTGAAGATCGGTTTTGCTGCAGTTGAAATACTCTGCCAAACAAATAACCAATCTCCCAGTTGTTGCAAACATTTATCTCTTTTACAAGACGAACCTAATATTCTAGAGAGCCATGATCAGCTTTCTGTTTCTTTTTCCTTTCCTTTTTTTTGATTTACCTGTATATATATATATATATATATATATATATATATATATATATATATATATATATATATATATATGGAAGCGATGGATAAATTATCATAATAAATCAATAAATGGAAAAGTTTGCAGAATTTGAGAAAAAAATCCCCGAAAAACACATTTTAAATGCCTACTTTCAATTTCAATTTCGATTCTATTGAAAAGATAATAACCTAAAGTTAATCCTAATGAAAGGTAAATTAATTTCCGTATATAAATAAAATTGTTATGCATCTTTCGTCACTTATCAACTCATCGAACCGCCATCGTAAATGAAGAATGTAAACAAAAAATCGATATCTGTCCTAGCGACACATTACTAGAACTAATATTGAGTGTTCAAAGTACAATATTCTTATAAAATGGGTTGAGTATTATGTATCGTTTAAGGTGTATCTCGGGAAAATACATACATACATATATACATACATGATTATATTTTTAGTATGATATAGATATAATATGGTGGAACTCTCTTCCGGCTTATTTCTTTCCAGTCAACTTTGATCTTCAAAAATATAAATACGATGTCAATCTGTATCTTGTGTCTTCTTAATTCCTTTTCATATTTTGCTCTCTCTCTCTCTCTTTCTCTCTACTTAATAATGTTTTCGTTTGTCATATTTTATCACACACACTACCCCTTTGCGTCACACATACACACACACACACACGCACACAGATATATATATATATATATATATATATTTTTCTGTGTATGTGTATATGTGTGTGCAAATACATAAAAGTGTTAGCCAATTTTCATAGGAATTGATGCGGAAATTGTATTTGTAAAAGAAAGAAAAATTGGAAAGAAAATTTATTTACTTCCTTGTGGAGTGATTCCAAGAGACGTGAGAAATTTACGGCGGCAAAAAGCGAAAAGATGGCCAACACAAGGGGACAATTCGGTGATATTTACAGAATGTTAACGCCGCACGTCGGACATTATCCGATGCAGTATTTTCGCTGAAAAGAAAGCATCGTATATCTTCAACGACGAAAAAAGCCAAGATCCACTCCAAAGTGCTTTTAAGGGGTTTCTCACATTTAACATAGCACCGAAATAAAAGCTAACAGTTAAAACGTTGTCACTTCAAAATGTTCTAAAGTTATGAATAAAAGTTCAAAAAGCAAAGGTGAAGGTATGGAAGTAACTAAAGAAACTGCTGAAGTTAGTGTTAAGACTTCTGAATTCAATGTTCTGTCTATTGAAGTTAAACTAAAATTCTGAAGGCAAAAATGAACGATTTTCGCCTATAGCTCGGTTCACACACCTTCCCAGTCTTTTGAACGGGAGTAGACGTTTATCTGTTGTTTTATGTTTAGGATTGGCTTTCCGGTTTCCTCACCTAAAGTCCTCTCATTCTGTTTACAATTTGCGTCTTAGTGGCATTATCGTCCTGCTTGGGATAAAATGATGAAAAATAAAATAAAATTATATTAACAGATTCTAAGTGGAAACTAATACTTTTTTTAAAAGTCAAAGCTTAGAACTATGACTGTTCCATCATCATCATCATCATCATCGTCAGAGCAAGTGGGTCTGGAGGATCCCTCCAAAGATCAAACCGTAGTTTGATGTCCTCCAGAGTGACATTTTCTTTTAAGCTTATCACCCCAAGCAAGGCTGGAAGCCACTAGCACGCAAGAGGTTACAGAAGGTTTGGAGGAAGAGCAGATAGGAGTGGTAAAGGAGAGGATGTGAAGAAAGATAGTGGATCGGTCAAGGCAAGGGGGTTACAGAAGATTTGGAGCGAGAGCAGATAGGAATGAAAGGTGAAAGGATGTGGAGAGGGGAAGTTGATAGGTCAAGACAACTGGAGATGTCGATTGACGTTCCACTTAAATAGTTGGAGATTGTATTTGTCAGGGAAACAGGAATAAGGAAGAGAGTTCCACAGGCCAGATGTGCGAGACATGAAGCTATTGGAGTAGAAGAGACGTCTACATCTAACAGTTTCAACGGTGAAGGGGTGGGAAGAGGATGCCCGTATATTCCATCGAAAACGAATCCCCGGCCTGTCCGCTGGCTTTAGTCTAGGAAGTCCTTCGCCCAAGTGCCATCGCCTCACGGACAGAATCAGGTCTTCTCCAATGTGTAAAATGGCCATTGAACAGACAAAAAGGATTATCCGCCATTGTTTTTAATCCTACGCTCTCTTCCCTCCAGAAAAGCATGATTTGGTGGGAAGGAGCGGTTTAATCGCTGATGACTTGACCGTGCGGCAGGTTATCTTGGGTTACATGGTAACAGTAACAATTGTAGAATAACCTAACATAAAAAGCATACTCTGCGTAAAGTTTTAAGTTCTATCATTTTATCTTTGCTTGTATTCGTTTCTTTTATTACGAAATATTTATTAATTTTTATTGAAACTGTTCTTACGAACATTTTGGCCCACAATAGTACGAAGTGATCCTTGCAGACAGTTTAGAATGAACTAAGCTTACCTTCTTCTTTATGTGCTGTGTCTCCCTCAGGCCGTAGGCGATAATGGCTCTCCACAACTTCCTATCCCTTGTAGTTCTTAACTTTTGTCATCCTAAACCCTGTCCTTCCTTTATTTCTCACAAGCCCTGTTCCGCTATCCATTTATTCAAGCTCACGAAGTATATTATGCTTTGTTTTCCTCTGTCTCTCTTGCCTTCAGTCTGTCCTGTGAGTATCAGATTTTCCAAGCCCTCTTTCCTCATTATGTGCCTTAGAAACCCATACCGACTCTTCTTGATGTCAAGTATAAGTTTCCTTTTTGTTTTCATTTTCTCTAAAACTTTCCATTCAATCCGAGGTCTCCGACTACAACTGGAATTGTTGATGACCGCATGTGCCACATTTTTGAGATTTGGATTTCAAGATTCTTGAATTTTGATAGTTTTTTTAGGTCTTCAATGATACATTGCAGTCTACAGGGTCTGCCATATCAATAAGAAGGCACATTTTGTCTTTGTGGTCTCGAACCAGGATGCCTGTGCGATTAGCTTTGATTGTTCTGTCTATATTATATAGTCCCATAAAATTGTTACATGTCCTATTTCCATCACCTGGTCTGGCTGCTGTTCATACCAATTTCTTGCAGTTTCCTTTCCGTAAAAGTTGCAGATTTTCCAGTGCAGATATTGGCCTATTCTGCCGTAACGGATTTTATATTCAGTAGATGTCAGTACCGTGCAACCTGATACAAGATGATCAATTATTTCTGTATATTTATCACATAATTTGCATTTGGGGCAAACACATTTTTTCATTATGTGTGCTTGGTAATTTCTAGCTAGCAAACATTTTCAACTTTTAAACATCCACTCCATAGCCACTGATAGGTAAGGGGGTTTGTCTACATCAACTTATTTGGTAGCAGCAAAAGCGGTTTATCTTGTCATCGTTTCTGTATCTGATTGGTTGCATTTGCTTTTACTTGTTATTTGAAGTATTTTGCAGCTTCAGTCAGTGTATTATGTTTACTTGAATTTCTTCACCCACCTCAGACACCATTTTGAAATTGTTGGCTTCCTTTATTACTGAATAAATTATTATTATTATTATTATTATTATTATTATTATTATTAGATAATTTGATACCCTCATCGATTCTTAGATGTTTCGGATTGTCATAACACAGCATTGAGGCACACCACTTTCTTCTTCTTCTTCTTCTTCTTCTTCATCGTCGTCTTCATCGTCTTCTTGTTCTTCTTCTTCTTCTGCAGGGCATTGGCAATCATAGCTCTCTACAATTTACTGTTCTGTGTTGCTTTTAGTAAATTTTGTCTTTTTGACATTTCGCCTAAACCTTGTTCTGCCATTCATTTACACGATCTCGTTAGGTTGCTTATACGTTGTTTTCCTCTGCCTCTCTTGCATTCAATATATCTTTTGAGTGTCAAATTTTCCAAGCCATCTTTTCTCATAATGTACTCTAGACATTTCAAATGTCGCTTTCTGATATTAAATATACGTATCCTTTTTATTTTCATTTTCTCTAAAACTTTGGCGTTACTCGCATGTTCATCCGTGCGGAGATGGTAAAGTATCCACTACCATATAGAAGGACTGATTTCGATTTCACCTTTTCCGTTCTCTGTGAAAAAAAAGAAAAAAAAACGCTTCCGGGATATTTTGAATTTTGTGTCTCCAGTTTGTAGTTGGCATCTTGGCTTGTTCTTTTTTGCCGACACACGTTTATTGTTATATAATTTACTATTAGTTCAGGCAAAACAGATAAAAGGTGACACGATTCCCACGGAGGTTAATTGGTGCAAGCGAAGTGTTAGAGATTATAACTCGTAATAGAGTCTTCTGGCATCAGCTAAGTGTGTGGGACGTTCTTGGATTGAACTAGTAGCAATGTATTCCTCCAAGTTGGACGAATATATGTTATCATCTGGTAAACAAATCTGACAAGTTTGCATTGGAGCAAGGAAAAATTTGGTATCAGAGAGGGTTGAATGGTAGGGAAATAAATTTATATTTTATGCACCCTGTCAAGATTACTTGAGTGGCAGTTTAAAAGGATCCTCACTAAATAATAAAGAAAAATTCTCACATTTAGCCGGCAGCTATCGTCGTGAAAACATTCTATAAGTGAGTCATATTGGTTTCCAGCACGGATTTATTAGTTTCCATCCTACAACGAGGCTCTGATTTTATTTAACTTCTTCTGGTTTTCAGCAGCACGTCTAAATCCCTGATGAGATTCGAAAATATTTTTTTGACATTGGCCTGAGAAGCGTACTTCCTATCCATTTCTCGACGGTAGTATATATATATATATATATATATATATATATATATATATATATATATATATATATATATATATATATATATATATATATATATATATAGGAATACCTTGAGATTGGTAAAAAGAATTGTAAATAAATCGTGCTGGATACGATATACTCACTCCTCGTTTATCGACATACGTATTTAATGATCGCAATTCGAAACTGAGATCAGGTGTGCTTTTGTCCCAGAATAACGCGCCCGTTTGTCCAGGCTGCAATAGCTCCATCTGACTTCTTCCCATTTCCTAAATTCAAATCCCACCTGTGTGGTCGCCATTTTGGAAATAATGAGATGATATGTGCTGTGGAGACGTGTTTGAAGGCCAGGATGACAACTTTATCCGTGACGGGATTGCAATGATTATGCAAGTTTAGATTAAGTGCTTTGTTGTCAAGGTGAAATATATTGATAAATAGTGAAAAACTGTCTTGTTTCTCCAACTACTTCTAAGTGAAGCTTAGAATTTTTCTAATGCCACTCTTAATGTATAGAATATAGAGCTGATTTTCGCGTTTTTTTATTACCGTTACAGTTCAGTACACTGCTGTAGTGTATAAACTTTTGATACACTGCCCTCTTTAATCGTCAGAGAAACGTTTTGTCTTCCATCAGCATGACTGATGCTAACCTCCTGCAGACTGTCTCTTCGCAACGTCTCGGTCTAAAGTTTTCCGGTGATATGAAGTGGGAAGATTATATTGAATCAATTACTAGATCTGCTGCTAGGAAAGTTCATTCACTGTATCGTGTTAGATAATTTATCTCACTCACCAAAATATATATTTATAATTTTACCCACTCTTGGGTATGACGATAAGTTACATCCGATAGTAAAGCCTCTGATCGGGAAATTGAAGGTTTTTAGGAGCATTGCAAGTTATTTTAATTGTGGTTGTTTCCAGATACACCCTGACCCAGGGTGGTAGCACATGTTAGGGCCCCAGCTATGGGAATATGGTGAATCCCCAAACAAAACTGTATGAAAATATAAGAAAAAACATTTTAATAGTAAAAATACCAAAAATACATTTTTATATAAAAATTACCAACAATACATATAAAATGACAAAAAATACATTTTTAAATCAAAATGACCAACAATACACATTTTATCTGCAGTTGACGGCATACAACTGTGTTCACAGTATATTTAGATGAAACCATACAATTGTGGTCGAAATATTTATATTTCGTTATTAAATAATCCACAGTTATGATATGTCACTAAACAAAATCAAGCAACCAAATTATAAGTTTACCATTCGTCCATGTATTTAATATTACTATCACATCTGGTCTGGTTCTTCTGCTGGGCATTTATATATTCTTGATGGAGTAAAAAGAAGAATCTGCAATGTGATTGTTATTTTCATGGCATCTCGGCTTTAGTCACTTTCCACTGCCGTAATGTATCTTTCTTGTGCCTATTCTATAAATCGTTTCATGGCAAAAGTCCTGATGAGTGTTTCATTTTGGCACCTCAACGTTATGAGTTTAAGCGCAATACCAGATTGGCAGATAGGACTCATCATCTTGCATTTGAAATAATTAGACATAAGCGCATGTTCTGTGCCAATACTTTGTCCTGTAAGAACTCGCTTCCAGCATCTTGTTTACAACATAATTTCAATATTCAAAATTGTTAACTTCTGTCTTCTTAATTCCTACATATTTATTGTCATCTCCCCTTTATAATGTTTTTATTTTCTCATATACTCTAACACTCAATAAGCAATTGTTTTTAGTGGCTTGATTGCTTTGCTTTGGGTGAAATGATTAAGAATAGTTTCAATGTCACAAATTGTACAAAAGTTACATTAAAGCTATCCGAAAATGTTGACGAAAAAAAAATACACGCGCAGTAGCCTAAAATAGCGCTATGTAACACTTCTCATTTAGCGACCAGTACGTTCGGTCGTTAAGTGAAGACTGGTTGTATTTATATAAAATCGTGTAAGAGAAGACGAATTAATAGATTCATAAGGACCTCTCTGAGAAAAAAAAAACATAAATTGTGAGACATCCGCTGAAGTTTTGCGTTATTTTAATGAAATTCAGATTAGAATGCGTAATACGGGAATGGCATCCATTTTTCATTCCAAATCATGAGATATTGATTAACAATATTTTCTAGTCAGTAAATGAACGTCATAACCCAATTCAGTATTTATATCTCGTTGGGTCAATGATGAAAATCCAATTCTTCTCGATCCCATCTTGCATTAATAAAATTATAAATGAATCTATAATTCACTTAACAGTCAAACAATCGTTTGGTCTTGCAATCATTCTATACTTCCAATCTGGTTGTTAACCTTGATTCTTTTTCTTTCTTTCTTTCGTTCTTTCTTTATTTATTTTCATCCCATATTTACTTTCTTCATGTCTTTTTTTCTCTACACTTTTCTTTCTTGCGTATTTCCACCATTTTTATGCCTATTTTCTTTTCCGTTTGTCATTAGGATTTTACTATCATTATGGCTATAGATATTTATGTATCTCATTTATATATATATATATATATATATATATATATATATATATATATATATATATATATATATATATATATATATTAAAATAAAGTACTACAAAAGCAATTATGCTGCCATGGTTTCTCCAGATAAGGTTTCGTCAGACAGTAGAGGTTAAACCTCTTATCGGGGGAAATCATGGTAGCATAAGTGGTATGTATTACTTTATTTTAATATTTAACGTCTCTACACTGTCGATTTTTGTATCGTGTATGGACCACTTTTTTATATAAACGTTTTCTGGGCAAATCTGAGTTTGACCGGACAAAACTATTTTTTCTAATATATATATATATGTATATATATATATATATATATATATATATATATATACACATCTGTGTATATATATATATATATATATATATATATATATATATATATATATATAATATATATATATAGGTATGTATATGTATGTATGACAAAGTGGAAAAAGGTTTTCGTGTGACGCGTTTTGTCCTTTAGGATTTCATCGGAATAAAATTATGTATTTTCTCCTGACCGGTATATAATCTAGCAGACTTCATTCACATTCTTTTTCTTTTTTCTTCGCACCACTTTTGGTATTACTTGTCGCACACAGTGATAATACAAGATCTGTCAGGAATACTGATATGTTCTAAGAACCAGGGTGAATATGTACTGTAGATGACCTTGCGATCATGGCACTTTCTAAACATTTTCATATTAGTGACTTGTTTTCTCCTTTGACCAGCGTAACATTTGTTTTATGTCAGAATTGTGGTTATTCTTCTTACGGTGAACAACTAATGCATTTGATGTATTGTTTTGTAAAATGTCCACTTTGTCACCATATATTTTTTTATTTAGATTCCTTGAGGATTCTCCTATTTATTGATGGTAACAATATTACAGACGATCGAGTAAACTCATCATTGAAGCTTTGGTTTATTCATTTGTTTATTATTAACCAAGTTTTTATAATTTATATGTTGTTATAACAAATTTTATGCTTAGTTTAGTGTTATGGTCCAATATCCTCGGACCACGGTTATTGTCCAAGGTAGAACCAAGGAAGAACAACACGAACACAAGAGTAGTAAAGAACAAATATATATTACAACAGAAATATAATACAAGAAGTTGAAGGTGTTAGTATTAACTGTCAGTCTGGTTTAGAGTGAACTAATATGTCTTGACTCGTTAGGTCTCAACTCATTCCGATATTTAACAGACCCCCTACGAGGAAAATATGTGGCTCAAGGCCGAGTTTAACGTGGGTTTCTCCGAGCCCGTAAGCTCGGCCAAAAATATTCCCTTAAGAACCCGTATAAACGGGTTCAGGGCTTCTCTACCACCCCGGACGAAACTTTGCCCTTCGGCAAAGCCTCATCCGGGTTCCTCTCTACCAAAGCAGAGTCGACAAGAGTCGCGCACAGTCAGAGACTGCGTCTCAACTCATACCTCGATATTTAACAATCCTCCCACGTGGGTCTAATGTGGCACAAGGCCGGTTTAATGTGGGATCCCCGAGCCCGTAGGCTCGGCCAAAAATATGCCTATTTAGAACCCGTATGAACGGGTTCATGGACTATCTACCTCCCCGGACGACACTTTGCCCTGCGGCAAAGCCTCGTCCGGGTTCCTCTCTACCAAAGCAGAGTCGACAAGAGTCGCGCACAGTCAGAGACTGCGTCTCAACTCATACCTCGATATTTAACAATCCTCCCACGTGGGTCTAATGTGGCACAAGGCCGGTTTAATGTGGGATCCCCGAGCCCGTAGGCTCGGCCAAAAATATGCCCATTTAGAACCCGTATGAACGGGTTCATGGACTGTCTACCTCCCCGGACGACACTTTGCCCTGTCCGGGTTCCTCTCTGCCAAAGCAGAGATTTCGACAAGAGTCGCGCACAGTCAGCGACTGCGACTCGACTCGTTCCTCTTCTCTCTCTTAGAGAGGCGCAGTATTTATAGATTCAGGAATAGTCCATTATCGTTATAGGTAAGTTCCCATAATATTTAGATAAATTCTTTTTTAATTGATTTGGTTTGTCAGAAGGGGCTGTTTTTTGTTTTGTAATATGTTACGAGATTTTTGTTTCACATTGAATATAAAATAATTAGGCACTGAATAATCTATCAATGTATTTCTCCTCTTCATCTAAATACTTTTCCAATTTGTCATACATTTTGCAAAATATTGTTCTTTCTATATATATGTAAAAATTTAGAAATTGTTTTATACACACACACACACACACACACAGACACACACACACACACACACACACACACACACACACACACACACACACACATATATATATATATATATATATATATATATATATATATATATATATATATATATATAATTCTAACATCAGTATAGCATCACTACAAAAATAGGCATTTTGTATTAACACTACTCGTATCTTGTCAAGTGATGGTGTTGGTTGTAAAATGAAAAGGTTTTAAAGAGTTAAAAACTAACCGCTACACCCACTAGCTGGAATATTTGTTTAAGTAAGAAGTAATGGCTTATATAATTTCAAGTATAATTCAAATGCAACAACGAAGTTATTAATGTTTTTAAATGAATGTTAGATAATATAGGAAAACAGGATAACTAATTAATCTCCAATTTATTATGTAATTAAAAAAATAAAAGTTACGAATATTAAACTCTAAAAATAATCATGTACCAAGTTCAGAAACTTACAAAATTATTCAAAGAAAAACAAAAAACAAAGAAAATATGCCCAAATTTTCATGTATTTTTGTTAGTAATATGTTAAGTTTTCCCTCCGAATCTGTGCGGGAGTAAGAGGTACAACATATAGCTACAAAATCAGTGACAGTGACAGGGTTGTGATTTAGTGGACGGGAGATGAAGGTTTATTGGTGACAAGACAGACAGACATCACGTCATAATACGCAAACATGTAAATATGATTGAATATATGATCATGAAAATATACGAACGACAAATCAGACTCATCAATATTCAATCATCCAAATAACAACAGAGAAAACGCAAACAACCCGTCAAAATTGCACAAACATGGAAAACCAATATACAAATATATAAACACACGCACACACACACACACACATACATACATATATATATATATATATATATATATATATATATATATATATATATAAGATATACCTACTTAAAGATATATATGTACATATACACATACATACATAAACAGCTATGTAAACATACATATACAAAACGTAAAAACACACATATTTATAAATAAATTCTTTTTATCAAGTAAATTAAGAAATATGAAATAGAAAGACGTATATAAGGCTATAAAAATATAAAGTAAAGATAAATATACATATAAATAGACATTATTTCATTATTATAATATTATTATACCATTATTACTATTCATATCCAAGGATCAATTCATCACTTACATTCGGTGCTTCGTCCTGGGTATGACAATAAACTACATCCACGTCCAGGGTAAGACGATAAACTACGTCCAACAGCAAGACCTCTGATCAGGAGGCTTTGAGGAGCCTGGAACCAACTCTTAATTGCTGGTATTCCAAGGTTCACCCTCATTTGGGGTGGTAGAACCTATTAGGTCCCAGCTATGGGTAAATAGTTAACCCCGAAACTGAGGTAAAAAGCATTATGAAAGTGCACAAATAGGTTTTAATACCAGAAATACTTTGTCAAAAAATTATTACCAGAAATATATTTAAAAAAAAAAATGTTACAAGCTACACAATTTTGAGGGAAAATATTACCTGAAATAGATTTTTGACAAAACAAATATATTTTCAGGAAAAAAAATGTTGTCGGCATTAAATGACCCATTGAGGTTGATATGCCATAAAACAAAAACCAAACCAAACCAAACCAAACATTCGATGCTGGTGAGAAGAGTAGCAATGAACTCAACATATATAAGGCACGCCAGTACATGTAAAAGCATATATAAACAATATACATATACGCAAGCGTACAGCAATAAAAAAATATATTAGGAAAAATGTATATAATATACGAACATCAAGACCCATATACAAACAGATGTAAGGGGACATAAAAAACAAAGACAAGTAAACATAAAAACAATCACATAGAAAAGTACGCCAATATGGAGCAGGAGAAGAAACAAATTTACTCACATACAAACAAACATGTTTACCAAAATAACCATATTATATTCAGAGTCTATGTAAGATTAATTCAATAAGAGTTACAACCATTCAATATTAACTAAATAATCCACTTGATATTGAATTCTTAGCAAACAAAGTAAATAATAACTAAATATTTAAGCACAAAAAATACAGACTTACAATACTATTTCATCTTAACATACAATATTCTATCTAGCGAGAAATCAAGTTAAAAGATAATTTATGCCTGCAACTAACAGTGAGCTCCTTGCTTTGATTTAATAGCTTTATTTTGTTCTTAAATTTAATGAATTCTAGCTTTTCATTGAGACAGAGGTAATAATGGTGCATATAAAGAATTACAGGTACGGGCTGTTCTAATTAACTTCTATTTTACAGTGAGAGATTTTATTTCTCCTTTAAACTTCAGAAGTACTTGAACTTGGTTAATGGAATTTTATTCCATCTATTCCAACCTTGTATTCAGATTCGTGTGTATATATATATATATATATATATATATATATATATATATATATATATATATACACACAAACATATGTACACTAAATATTGCTTCATCCTTTTCTTGCTCCATTACTCTGTTTCTTTCTTGATTTCATTCTTCCTTCCTCTCTTTATTCCTTTCTTCATTTCTTACTCCCTTGTTCTCTTTCTTTTTCCTTTCATTCTACCTTTCTCTCTTTTTATTCCTTTCTTCCTTACTCTTTCTCTTTATTTCTTCATCCCTTCCTTCATTTCTTTCTTTCTTTCTTTCTTTCCACAATCTCTTTCTTTCTTTCTTTTTTTTTTCCTAATATGAAATAGTGGCTTTAAACTTATTTTCTGACTCTCAAAATAGACTTATCAGTTCTGTTTCGTATCTTAAAGTAAACAATGCAGTTTCTAAATACAAATAAAATTCAAACCGATAAACGAATATAAATAAAGACACTGTTTAATAAATAAACTGATCGTCTACTCAAATACATATGTATCTTTTGTAGATCTTATATATATATATATATATATATATATATATATATATATATATATATATATATATATATACGGAACCTACAAACCATACAGAAAACCAAGCAAAAATGCAATAAGGTATTCAAACAAATACCTATATCTATAAGTAAAAAAATTTCAGCAAATTCTAGTTAGCCAAAAACTTTTCAAGATAATTGACAAACACTTCCCTAAATACAGCAAATTATCACACATTATGTAATGGTCCAAGTTCTTTGAAAACGGTGATGGTCCTAGGTAGAACCAATGAATAATAACTCGAACACAGGTATGGAATAACACAGATATATTACAAACAGAATATGTACAAAAAAAGTAGAAGTTGTTGTTTCGAAGTATCACTATTCCAATGTCTTACAGTACTCGTCTGACGCGACTCTGTCTCTGACTGACTCTGAACTGAACTATGAACTATGACTGCTGCTCCCTCTTGAGGCGCAGTATTTATGATGTCTGGAATAGTCCATTATTATTATGGGTAAGTTCCAACTCCGCCCCCCTTCCGAAGCAGGGGTTTTTAATATCTTTTTTTCTTTGGATTTATTTCCAAAGGTTCTGTGAACTTTCTTTTTCTGGACAATTTTCTTGGTTCTGGCATTGTTTGCGGTTTTCTTATATCAAATGTATCGGGTCCATCACCTCTTCTTGAGGTGGACCGTTAGCATCCTGTAACGGTCTCTTCCTTATTTGGTTTACGTGTCTTCTATGTGAGAATTTTTGTCCCTGTACTATGTAAACCATACTGCCGATTCTTTTCTCAATTGTTCCTTGATCCCCAGTAAGATGTATTATTTCTATATGCTTTAAAAAAGACTTTTTCTCCTGGGAGGAATTTTCTTTTTGGTCGGTAGGGCTGTGTTACTTGTTTCGTTTGACTTGGTAGCAATTTATCAAATGCTGATCTGATTTTTCTTGCGAACTTCACTTCTGCGGGTGATAATGTTGATAGTGTAGCATAATTTGGCGTAATTCGATATACCTGAAGAAATTGCTGTAATGCTTTTTCCGTAGGCACATCGTATGCTTTTCGTAACGTTCTTTTGAGTGTATCAACGCTTGCCCATTTGATTTTGGGTGATAAGGCGGGGATTTTATATGTTTGATTTGATAAATTTCGCAAAATTCTCGGAAGTCTGCTGATGTGAATTGCATTCCATTATTTGTGATTAGGCAATCCACTACACCAAACCGAGCGAATAGCTCGTGGAGGCAATTTATGGTCGTTTCTGAAGTAGGATTTTTGCAACGAACCACCTCCGGCCATTTACTATAACTATCCACTAAGATTAAATAGTAAAAACCGTCAATTGGACCTGCATAATCTGCGTGTATTCTTGACCACGGACGATCAGTCTCTGACCATGGCTTAGGGATGATTGGCGGTGCTTTGGCTGCTAAGTTACAACCCTTGAACATTTCCACCATCTGAGTAATATCCTGGTCCATATTTGTCCAATATACATAGCTTGGCATTAGCGACTTCATTCTATTTTTTCGAGAATGTCCACTGTGGAAATCCTTTAGGATTCGCTTTTGTAATGTTTTGTGAATTACAACCCTTTCATTGTAAAGTAGCACATTGTCGCATAGAGAAAAGCTGTCCGATATTTTTTTTCTGCTATTTTTGCTTTTGTTTCTCTTATAAATTCGTCATTTTTGGCTTCATTTTTATGTCTTGTAGTGTGACTGGGAGGTTTTTAACTGTACAACATAGTACTGTCCTGATATCTTCTTCATTTCTTAGGGCTGCGATTACCGTAACTTCCAATGGCTCTGTCTTTGTTGGTATAAGTCTCGACAGACCATCCACATGCCCGATTTTTTTCGTTGGTAAATACTCCAATCTGAAATTGTAGTTCAGAAGAATCGTTCCCCATCTTAGTAAACTATTTGCGGTGTAAACCGGTAGACCTTTTGTAACACTATTTAGGAACGGAAGGGTTAATTAATCAATTAATTAACCACAGAAGTTAATTACGGGGATACTTAAACCGATAGATATAACGAAAGACATACTGAGCGATTACTTACACCGATAGATATAACGAAAGACATACTGAGCGATTACTTACACCGATAGATATAACGAAAGACATACTGAGCGATTACTTACACCGATAGATATAACGAAAGACATACTGAGCGATTTTCTTTTTGTTTTTTTTATTTTCCCAAACAGAGTATCGGTGAAAAAAAAAAAAAGAAGATTTTTTTTGTTTTGTTATTTTCAAGTGCGAATTCAAGATAACCACTTTACTTTTATGCTGAGATATGCCAAATTCTCTTCGAGGACAAAGGAAGGAAAAAGAGAAAGAAACAGACGGACAGGGCTTAACAACTTAGATGATAAGAGAAGGAAAGAATGCCACCCACGAAAATTTTGATGGTCATTGTCGTGAAAATTAGTTGAGTGATACCAGAGCTCTGGGCAGATAAAACATTGGCTGTTATCAGTAGTTGATGGGCCGTCTGCCGACCGCACACAGAGCCCTGGAGTGGGGTGTCGCCTGGACGGGACATCTGCATTTTGTTTAAGTTCGTTTGTGATAACGAAGGCTGTGTTAGGGTATTTTAATTAACCCAGTTTCGCCAAGAAGAATTGTCCATGTTAACGGAGAAACTGGGTTGAAAAAAAACATATCCCGTGAAGTTGGATAAAAAATTGAGATTATCAGTTGACGCCTATTGGCCGAATAGCCAGGCGGAGATGATCATGTGACGCAGAGAGGAGGCCGCCACCGCCCATTGAGAGGATAGGTATGAGATGTTACTGCGAGGAAGTGGGAAAACCGTTGACGCCCTCTAAAGTATGGTGAGATACCCATATGAGAGCAGAAGAGGGTGGGAGTGGAATAAGATTTCCAAATACGGAAAATGATAATTATTTTTGGCCGAAAACAAAGAAAATCCTTATTGGGGATTTGAAATCAACGTGGTGGCCACACCACGTCCGACCCCACGCCAGGTTTTGATCGGCGTCCATATAAGCAAACATCTACGGGTGTTTCAGGGAGTTCGCAGAGTTCGCAGAGAAGAGTACAGCCAGTACAGTAAGAGAGAGAGACGCGCCTCGCACAGGTGACCGCACGATTCCATGCCTTCCGACTTAGACTTCTAACCAAGAACAGATTTGTTGAAGACCGACTTTAGATTTCCCATCAAAACAAGTTTCCGACTAGACTTCTAACCAAGAACAAATTATAGAAGTCTGACTTATATTCGCCATCTCGATATCCAGACCTAGTTAAGGAACGCAAAAGTGTTACAATCCACATTTTTTTTTCTTCGGGCTGGGAGAGAAAGAGAGAGACGCACTCCTGTAACTCAACAAACCGACATAAAATTAATCACTATTCCTAACCAGTCGCTCGCCTTGAAGTTGTTGTTTGTGCTTTTATTTTTTTGTCTACATTATTGTGCAGTATCACCTTGACCCGGATTCTGCTGACACTACGGCCCGACGTCTGATTGATCTCGTCAACCTAAGATCAAATCACAACGTGGGTAGGTTGAATCGAGATCAAAGCAGTTGCTTCGGTGACCAGGCGTTGGAAGCGAGCCGAGTACGACAAGTTGGTGCTAGAACCCAACCAGACTTCAACCGATGTCCCAGGGTTAGCCCGTCACAAAGGACCGACGTCACAAGTGCGCCGCGACCAGTACGGGTGTCACAAGTGGTGCCCTGACCAGGACAGAGGAGGGTTGGGTGTCACAAATGGTGCCGTGATAACCAGGATCTGACCCTAGAGCGACCACCGCCACAGGAGTCACAAATGGTGCTGTGACAACCAGGATCAGACCCCAGAGCGACCACCGCCACAGGAGTTGCAGAAAGCTTCGAAGTGAACAACGCTCGGCGTCTTAAGGACACAAACTGAGGAAAACTAGAGTGGGAGCCAAAGGACTTTGGTTAATTGTAACCATACGGTTACAGACCCTCTAGTATGACAGCCCAGAAGCTGAGAAGAACGAATTGGAAATCGTCTGTCAGGTAGGACACTTCTTTCGGTTTATCTCCCATTTTCGATTGTTGCTGCTCTAACTTTGATTCCGTTTACTTGTCATTTTAAAAATGTCTGACTATGAGTCGGATAGAGTGGACGTAGGGGAGGATGGGGCTAGACAGGAGTTGCCAGCAGACTTGAGAGGATTATTGGGTGGACCAAGGGTCCCGTCGTTTAATGGTAGTAAGAGAGATTTAAAAAACTGGCTAGCAATTCTAGAGAAGAGCCGAGTAATTTACAGACTCTCGGACGTAGAGACCCTTTATCTGGCATATAGTGCCACGACAGGGAAGGCGTCTGAGTTCGTAGAGGGGCTCTTGAATGGTGAGCCCCACTTACCATGGGAAAGGTTGAAGGAACAATTAACTAGGGAATTCGCCGACGAAGGGTCAGCGATAGAGGCCATGAGGGCCCTCTTGAAGTTGACGCAGCTGCGGGATGAGACCCCTGGAGAATTGGGGACCCGAGCGGAAAAGCTGTCGTCATTAGACTTCCCAGAGGTTGTGAGAAATAACGCGGTCATGCAGGCACAGCTGGCTGATCTGTATGTTGAGGCACTCGGTGACGAGCGTATTCGCCACGATGTCTTAAAGGAAGGACCGTTAAGATTGTCGGCAGCAGTAGCGCTGGCCAAAGAGAGCCAGGGAGTCTGGGAGAAGGTAAAAAGAGGTGGGAACCCAGAAAAAGGAAAGCCAAGGTATTCTCTTCGCTGACGCAAGAGAAGGAGCTGTCGTGTGGGGCAGAGATAGGGGGGAGGGCAGTGAAAGCCCTGATAGACACAGGAGCATCTGTTTCATTGCTGAAAGAGGAAGCATACAGGCGGGTGAAACGGAAGAGTAGGTTACGGGAAGCAGACATAGAGATCACGCAAGCAGATGGAGCCCCCCTGGTGATAAAAGGGATGGCGAGGCTCCCTGTGAGGTTTGGGAAATTAAGAAGCACCCAAAATATTTACGTAACCCCCAACTTGTGTACGGAAGCAATCTTGGGAGAAGATTGGCTTCGGAGCCAGAAGGCTCGAATAGAGTTCAACCCCACTGTGCTGATAGTGAATGGCGAGAGAACGCCATTGGGATGCCCACCGGAAGAAGATATGACAATAGTGGTGGAGGAAGATGTAGAGCTACCCCCCAGAACGGCGGTGTCGGGAAAGGGTAGGTTAATGTCAGGGGAGAAAATAAGAAAAGGAACCCTGCAATTTGTCCCTGTAGAAGGGAAGAGCCTAGAAGAAAATGAGGTAACTCTATGTGAGGCGGTAGTGGAGGCAGCCGAATTAGTGCCCATCATGATGGTGAACCAGGCCCAAAAGACTATAAAGGTTAAGAGAGGGGAAGAGATAGGAAAGGCGCTACCCCTACGAACTCTGAATCAAGTGAGATTCGAGAAGAAGCTAGAAGAACATGAAGAACAACTAGAAGAAATAGTAGACGAAGATATTTTGGCACCTGATCAATTTAGGGCCAGGGTGGGAGGTCTGCTGAGGGATAATCGAGATGTGGTGGCCCAATCAGATAAGGAGTTGGGCCAGACCCACACCGTAAAAACGAAAATCGACACCGGCGATCACCCCCCTATGAAATTGAAGCCCTATAGAACGCCTATTCACAAGAGACCCCTTGTAGAAGAGGCAGTAGAAGAGATGTTGGAGGCTGGGATGATCGAAAGATCGATCTCCCCTTGGAGCTTTCCAATCGTAATAGTAGGTAAGAAAGATGGCGGGCACCGTTTTTGTGTAGATTTTAGGAAACTGAATTCTATATCGAAGCCGTTGGCGGTGCCATTGCCACTAATAGATGATATATTGGCATTATTGGGGAAGGCGAAGTACTTCTCTACGTTGGACTTGAGGTCCGGGTATTGGCAGGTAGCCCTTGATGAGGCTGACAAGGAGAAGGCCGCATTTGCGTGTCACCTAGGACTGCTTCAGTTCAGGGTGATGCCATTCGGTTTAGCTAATGCCCCGGGAATCTTCCAACAGCTGATGTCAATAGTGTTAGGAGGATACGAGAGCTTTGCCATGGCATACTTGGATGATATTTTGATATTTTCAGAAACAGTAGAGCAACACTTTTTCCATCTGAGGCAAGTGTTGGGAAGGTTACGAAAACACGGCTTAAAATTGAAATTGTCGAAGTGTCAGTTTCTGAGGGAGGAGACTAGATACTTGGGCTTTATTATAAACGGAGACGGTATTAAGCCCGACATGGATAAGGTGAAGGTCATAAGGGAAATGCCAGAACCTAAGACAGTGAGACAAGTAAGAGGCTTTATAGGGACTATAGGTTACTACCGACGATTTGTCCCGGCATTCTCGAGAATTGCCATACCACTAGTAGCCCTGACGAAGAAATACGCTAGGTTCAAGTGGACAGAGGACTGTCAACGGGCATTTGATACGTTAAAGGAACAGTTGACCGCCGTCCCACTGCTGACGTACCCAGACCTCAGCAAGCCCATGGTACTATACACTGATGCCAGTGAGCAGTGTGTAGGAGCAGTTCTCACCCAGCCATGTCCCGATAAAGAAGGACCAGTGCCAGGCATACCAGAGGAGGTACCGATATACTTTCTCTCTCATAAGCTCTAAGAGACCCAACGGAGATGGCCAGTAATAGAAAGAGAAGCATATGCTATCATGTATGCTCTTCAAAAACTGGACTATTACTTGAATGGTGCGGTATTTACTATAAAGACAGACCACAAGCCTCTGCAATACCTATTGCAGGCAGAATGGACAAATAATAAGAAGATTCAACAGTGGGCGCTAAAGTTAAGTGGCTACCACTGTAAGATAGAGTATTTAGCAGGGAAGGAAAATACGTGCGCAGATCTGCTCTCAAGAATACCGAAACAACTGGAAGAAAGATCTGTAAAAGTAGAGCAGGGAGTAGATGATAAAGCCTATAGAATCGGAGTAGTTAACTCTAATAAGTTAAAAGATCGCCCTATGTTAGAATCGGACGAGGAAGGGGACGCACAGATAATAACAGATCCCTACTGGACAGAAGAAATTGAGAAGGAGCGGGCAGACAGTGAAATGGCTGCCCTGAGAGAAAAGGTGGAGGCAGGAGAGACCACCAAGTATGCCATAATAGAGGAAAGGCTGTATTATCTCTCAGGTAGGGATGAAGAAGTCAAGCCCAAGTTGTATGTGCCCAAAAGTTTAAGACCAGAGATGTTGGAACAGTGCCACGAGAGGTTAGGCCACATGGGAATTGATAGGACATATGATCTAATAGGTAGGAAGTACTATTGGCCCAAACTGTACGGAGAGGTCACTAACTATGTTCGGAGCTGTGTAGTGTGCCAGTCACAGAGCAGAAGGCAGGAAATGGCACCATTGGAGGAGATGGACGTGCCGAATTTCCCCTTCGAGAAAGTGAGTATGGATGTATCAGGACCATATGGGGAAACTGCACAGGGAAACAACTATATAGTGAGTTTTGTTGATTGGCTAAAAAATTGGCCTGAGGCATTTGCAGTGCCAGACAAGAAGGCTAGAACTGTGGCCGATTTGATAATAGGCGAAATCTTCCCTAGGTATGGCGCCCCTGTACAACTTGTCATGGCCCAGAGAATATAAACAGCATAATGAGAGAGGTGCTAACAGGTTTGAATATAGAGCACGTAAAAACATCTCCATATCACCCGCAAGGAAATGCTAAAGTGGAAAGGTTTCATAGAACCTTGGGAGATATATTGGCCAAGCTGACTAGCGAGAACACTGGAAATTGGGATTTGTATTTGACACTGGCTCTGGCGGCCGTGAGGTTTATGATAAACGAAACCTCCAGATTTTCTCCTTACTTTATGTTGTTTGGCAGAGACGTGGTCCTGCCTGTGGATAACCTATTGAAGCCCCGAAGAAAGTATATGGGAGAAGATCATCATCAGCTGTTGCTAGAACAACAACATAAAATATTTGTACAGGCCAGAAGAAGAATAAGGAGGGCACAGAAGAGAAGAAATGAGAGAGTGAATGCTGAAAGAAAGGTAGTAGAATTGAAGGTTGGAGACCCTGTCTACTATAAAATCCACCAGAGAGAAGGAAAGCTGGACCAAAGGTGGGAACCGTACTACCGGATAGTGGAGCAGACGGGTCCAGTATCATATGTAATATGGGATCAAGTGGCAGGACGAGCAAGGAGGGTCCATGCCAATGATCTGAAGAAGGCTGAAATAGCTAAGCTGGAGATGAGCGAGCCGAGGCCTAGGAAGACAAGAACAAGGAAGGTAACTCTGGTTGAGCCTGAAGAAATGGAGACGGAGGAAGATTCCGAGGAAAATGAAGAGATGAATCGACTTGGCCAGATGGACGAAGCGATCCGAGTGACGGAGTTGGAACCCTCGGCGGGGATCAGCGGCGTTCAGTCGTCGCCTGAATCGGTGCGGGGAAGACCCTGTGATGTCACCGTCGCACCCCAATGTCCAAAGAAAAGGGAGAGAAATACGAAGAGATCCGATCAAGCAGTCAAAGGCTCTAGAAAGAGGCACCCTAAACAAGACGAAGAGTTCAACGAGTGGGAGGAGGAGGATCAGATACCCCTTTCCCAGCTCAAAGAAAGACTAAGGAACAGGAGAGATTTAGACCTAGAGTCAAGAGGTATTGAAGACCAGATCAAGGACTCGAAGGGGAAGGAAGAATCAGGTGAAAAGAGAATAGGCGGAACACACCCTGAAGAGAAATTAAAACATTAAGGGAAGGTTAGAGGAACTAACTCGGAAGATGAGATTGAGAGGAATGGAGAAGTCCAAATCTCAATTGAATAATTAGGTGTCGTCAGATAACGACCCTGGCTCATCCAAAACCTACTGTCTGACTGTGGTAGATGTGGATGGAGGGCATGGGGGCGCGAATTGCACCTCACGAAGGACGGAAGAGAGTTAGTGGCATTGTTAGCTGGCCAGCGATAGTGTCATTGAGTACGATCCTTGGAGGGGACCACGCGAACCTGTCCGGGCCATTCGGTCTGCTAGGGTTAGTTAGGGGTGGAAAGAGCTGAAGAGTTACGAGTTTAGAAAAAGTTATGGAACAGCTGAGTAAAGAATTAAGCAGGATAGAACCATAGAAGAAAAATATGAAGAGAGAGATTCCATCATAGAAATGATTGGCAGAAGCTTAGTCAATTGTACAGAGTTATGGGAACCGATATTGAAGGGATTCCCCAATGTTACCTTGAATAAAATACCGGCGCTGATGAAGCCGATAGAAACGATCGATATGGATCAGTTGAGGAATAAGCTAAGTGAGCTGGGTAGGGAGGATATGGCTTGGAAAGGTGATAAACAGATAAGTTGGTTAGCAATGATGGGTACATTCATAATTATCGCCATAGGCGGTGTAGGAAGTATGGAAGATTAGAAGTAGCACGAAATTAATTCGCAGTAATCAAATGAGCGTGCAGCAGCTCGACAGGGAGATGCCGAGCAGTGTTCTTTACCCATACAGAATCAACGAGAGAATTGCAGAAAAGCCGACGGAAGAAGCCAACGCAGAACCGAAACGTGCGGCGGAAACCCCCCCCCCCCACAGCGGAGAGAAGAACATTGACCAAGAAGAACAAGCCATAATAACCACACACATACACCCACCGGCACACTTTAAAAATGAAAAAATTGCTTGAAAAGAACTTTATATTGCATGAAAAACAGAAGAAGATAAAAGAACTTTATATTGCATGAAAAACAGAAGAAGATAAAAGAACTTTATATTGCATGAGAAACAGAAGAAGATAAAAGAACTTTATATTGCATGAAAAACAGAAGATAAAAGAACTTTATATTTCATATAAAACGGAAGAAGATAAAAGAATTTTACGTTGCATGTAAAACAGAACAAAATGAAGTAGAACAATACTTTACATGTAAAAGCGTGAAAAAAAAGAAATGAAAAGAATACGACTGCATGGGACAGGTGCATGATGCATGCTAAATAGTGTAGTTGGATTTGAATGCCATTTACAAGTAAATGGCACGAATAGGTTAGAGAGGATTGTAACTATTTAGGAACGGAAGGGTTAATTAATCAATTAATTAACCACAGAAGTTAATTACGGGGATACTTAAACCGATAGATATAACGAAAGACATACTGAGCGATTACTTACACCGATAGATATAACGAAAGACATACTGAGCGATTACTTACACCGATAGATATAACGAAAGACATACTGAGCGATTACTTACACCGATAGATATAACGAAAGACATACTGAGCGATTTTCTTTTTGTTTTTTTTATTTTCCCAAACAGAGTATCGGTGAAAAAAAAAAAAAAGATTTATTTTGTTTTGTTATTTTCAAGTGCAAATTCAAGATAACCACTTTACTTTCTCGCTGAAGTTTGATGCTGAGATATGCCAAATTCTCTTCGAGGACAAAGGAAGGAAAAAGAGAAAGAAACAGACGGACAGGGCTTAACAACTTAGATGATAAGAGAAGGAAAGAATGCCACCCACGAAAATTTTGATGGTCATTGTCGTGAAAATTAGTTGAGTGATACCAGAGCTCTGGGCAGATAAAACATTGGCTGTTATCAGTAGTTGATGGGCCGTCTGCCGACCGCACACAGAGCCCTGGAGTGGGGTGTCGCCTGGACGGGACATCTGCATTTTGTTTAAGTTCGTTTGTGATAACGAAGGCTGTGTTAGGGTATTTTAATTAACCCAGTTTCGCCAAGAAGAATTGTCCATGTTAACGGAGAAACTGGGTTGAAAAAAACATATCCCGTGAAGTTGGATAAAATATTGAGATTATCAGTTGACGCCTATTGGCCGAATAGCCAGGCGGAGATGATCATGTGACGCAGAGAGGAGGCCGCCACCGCCCATTGAGAGGATAGGTATGAGATGTTACTGCGAGGAAGTGGGAAAACCGTTGACGCCCTCTAAAGTATGGTGAGATACCCATATGAGAGCAGAAGAGGGTGGGAGTGGAATAAGATTTCCAAATACGGAAAATGATAATTATTTTTGGCCGAAAACAAAGAAAATCCTTATTGGGGATTTGAAATCAACGTGGTGGCCACACCACGTCCGACCCCACGCCAGGTTTTGATCGGCGTCCATATAAGCAAACATCTACGGGTGTTTCAGGGAGTTCGCAGAGTTCGCAGAGAAGAGTACAGCCAGTACAGTAAGAGAGAGAGACGCGCCTCGCACAGGTGACCGCACGATTCCATGCCTTCCGACTTAGACTTCTAACCAAGAACAGATTTGTTGAAGACCGACTTTAGATTTCCCATCAAAACAAGTTTCCGACTAGACTTCTAACCAAGAACAAATTATAGAAGTCTGACTTATATTCGCCATCTCGATATCCAGACCTAGTTAAGGAACGCAAAAGTGTTACAATCCACATTTTTTTTTCTTCGGGCTGGGAGAGAAAGAGAGAGACGCACTCCTGTAACTCAACAAACCGACATAAAATTAATCACTATTCCTAACCAGTCGCTCGCCTTGAAGTTGTTGTTTGTGCTTTTGTTTTTTTGTCTACATTATTGTGCAGTATCACCTTGACCCGGATTCTGCTGGCACTACGGCCCGACGTCTGATTGATCTCGTCAACCTAAGATCAAATCACAACGTGGGTAGGTTGAATCGAGATCAAAGCAGTTGCTTCGGTGACCAGGCGTTGGAAGCGAGCCGAGTACGACAAGTTGGTGCTAGAACCCAACCAGACTTCAACCGATGTCCCAGGGTTAGCCCGTCACAAAGGACCGACGTCACAAGTGCGCCGCGACCAGTACGGGTGTCACAAGTGGTGCCCTGACCAGGACAGAGGAGGGTTGGGTGTCACACTTTCTTCGAACCGAAAATTTTAGTAACGGTTTGTGATCCGTCTGTAGAGTAAAATATCTACCATACATGTACCTATGAAATCTTGTGACTGCGAAGATAAATCCAGAGTTTCTGTCTCTATTTGTGAGTAATTTTTCTCCGCTGGTAATAGGGTTCGAGAAGCATGTGCGATGGTTTTATTGTCCCATCTGGCACACTACATGCACACATAGTGACCAAATACATTGATCAAGCCTCTCCCATGCATGCACGCACGCTCACATGCGGGTAACTGCGGAATACGAAAAATGTATATATATACACATATATATATACACGCATATTGACAAAAGCAGGGGAACTACTTACACAAACCCCACACAACTTAGGAAGTACGTGTGCATGTATGTACGTATATATGTGTATGTGTGTTTGTATATATGTATACTGGTTCCATGTAACTTGGGAAGTATGTGTGTGTACGTATGTGTGTATGTATGTATGTATGTGTATGTACAGATTCCTTGGGGTGGGACGGTGTCCGTGTGTGTGTTTTTATGCTTGTGTGTGTATGTACAAATGTGTTCACTAATTCCTCGTAATGAGACAGCGTATGTATTGAGGGGGAATATGCACACGCATATATACACGTATGCTGACAGAAACACACGAAAATGGAAATAGATCAAAGAACACACAGGGGTCATTAAAACATTAAAAGATAAGATACCGACGACTAATTCATCATTTCTCAAACCAACCTTAATTGTTTTATGACCCTTCGCGAAGAAATCTTCATTGCCATTTCAAGAAAGACATTCGGATTACTAACACAAAAATAGAGAATATCTCGTATCGAGAATATTTAACATTGAAAAAGAAAGGAAAAAATTAATTATTTTTAATAATACGTGGAAATCTCCGCCCTTTACCTGCAGACGATCGCGAGACCAGAAACACGTGTAGTAAAATTTTGAAAAATATAGCATAATATTTTTTTTTAAATCCACATTACAACCAAAAACGTTTGCGGTGCCTCTCTTCTTCTTTATATATATATATATATATATATATATATATATATATATATATATATATATATATATATATATATATATATATATATATAATGTTTATCATTTAAGCACTGATATCAATTATTTATGGAAAAAAGAAATACAAATTCCCTAGGCTCCATGATAAAAATAAACTATAACACTCAAAAATTAAAAACAGTGACATGACTAGAGAACATAATAATTAGCCACAAATGGAAAAAGGAAAATTAAGAAAAAGAGAAAAAGCTAAGGTGCGAGAGTAAAATCGAAGAAAAGGACAAATAATCACGACACGCTACACGTTCGCACATCCCCGCAGACGGGGGCACGCGCGTAAATGCACGCATCAACACAAACAATACAGAAAATAAAGCTTACATCAATGATAAGTGTATAAAAACGAAAACTCGAAAAATATATGCAGTCAATTCCTGAGACCCCGTGAAGAGTGGACAGACGGTTCAGCCTACTAAACTCTTGAGTAGGAATGCTGAAGATAACAACAATCAGATATGTGACAAACATAGCATCGCATCTCATCAGGTGGTAGTAAATGAGGGTCACTACAATTTTTGTATTATTTACTTACAATTTTTTTCCCGCGACAAAAGAAAATAAGAAAAGCAAGCAAGAAAGAAAGACATAAGATATAGTCTCTTTAAAAAAAAGAAAGATACAAGATATAGTCAAGGAAAGAAAGGGAAAGAAAATAGTCTCTTCTAAACAAGAAGAAAACAAGAAAGAAAATAAAAAAAGAAGAGCGAGAAGGAAAGAAAGACATAAGATATAGTGTCTTCTTGAAAGAAAAGAAAAAGAGAGAAAAATAAATATAAGGATGATACAGAAATGTAAGAAAACTAGACAAAATAGGTTGATAATCGTTTCAACCAATCAAAAAAATCTGTTAAATAAGATGTTATGAAACATAGTTTCAAACATCAACGGATACTTATGATATATTTAAAACAGAAATTTGATACAATGTAACGACAAACGAACGGTTGACATTTTTGCTGAAGAGGCAGCATAATTTAACAATAATTATTTAATAGTATGTAAATAAAAGACCCATTAAGAAATAAAAGAAGGAAAAAACAGGAAAATTATAAAAATTACAAAACAGAAAATACGAAATTAAATCAAAATAATAAATAAATAAGTAAACTAACCAAAAATTTAACGTGCGCAGTTCATATAATAAATTATATAAATAATAAAATAATAAATTATATGAAATTATACTTAATAGAGTATAACGGGTAACTAAAGAAATTTTTATGTGCTATTAATAAAACAAAATAACAAAAATGTTAAAACGTCAGACGAACGCATATACCTCTATATAAAATATTAAAAGTAATGTTAGAGGAATAATGTACTTAATATACTACCACAAAAATCTAACATTTGATAAGGATAAATTTAAAATTTATACCTGATAAGGTAATTCACCGTAAAAGAAATGATTATTAAATTTTAAAGTTTATCAAGATTTTAAGGTCAAAGGTGAAATATGCTTACAATTGACAGTCAATTTAAATCTTTGATTTAACAACTCGTCCCTATTTAAAAAGCTGATTATATGTACTTTCTCCTGTAAACACAGAAAACTAGGTTCATATAAGAATCTACATGTTCTCGCTAGTTTTACAATTTTTCATTTAATTTTAGAGGTTTTATTTTCCGCTTTCAACTTCTATAAGTATCATTAGTAAAAGAAGATAGGGGCTTATACCAACGATCTTTGAAAATGTTCTTTTGGCTACCAATGTAAAACCTTTCAATCCTCGGATTTTCTATTGAGGATATAGAACACATCTCCACAAGATATTTAGCCAAGCATTTGTTAGACAATGGACATTGGTTAAGAGTCCTGCAATTACATTGTTTGTTGTCCTTAACCATATAAGAATTAGTACTTGTTTGAAAACAATGACATTTGAATTTGTCAAAGTTTATTCCAACATTTCGGATGAAGAGGTAAACATCATTATGAACTGTAGGAAATCAGTCCTCCGTAGATTGTTTTGATTGGTTGAACCGGTTATCTTGTCTAGCTTCCTTACATTTCTATATCATCCTTATATTTGTCTTTCTTTTTCCTTTTCTTTTAAGAAGATATTATATCTTGTGTCTTTCTTTCCTTCTTTTCTTTTCTTTTCTTTCTTGTTTTCTTCTTTTTTAGAAGAGACTATATCTTGTCTTTCTTGCCTTTTCTGTTTTTCTTTTTACTAAATCATGTCTTTATTTTTTTCTTTTTAGAAGAAACTATGTCTTATGTTTTTCTTTCTTGCTGGCTTTTCTTGTTTACTTTTTTGCGCGAAAAGACATTGTAAATAAATATAAAAAATTGCAATAACACTCATTTACTATCGACTGAGGAGATGCGATGATATGAATCGAAACATGAATGCATTTATGCAGCGTTTTAACATATGTTCGAATGTAATATCCTATTATAAAGAATATCGCTCTACTATTCCATTGGTCACTATTTTTAAGTTTATGTTATGGACGTTTGAATTTATAGTTGATGCGTTCTCATTTCATTTGTGCGTGTTTATATATCAAATACAATATAAAATGTAAATTATATATTGTAAACAGAGGCTGTAAAGAGACGCGTCTAAGAAGGTGCAATCCGAAAAAGCGCTTAATACAAAATCCAGAAAATTTGGGTTGTAGAGCAAAATGTAATTAGGAACACCAAAATTCAAGTTACCACACTATACAAGTTTCGAGCGTTAGGTTTCCTCAGGCAGGTAGGATATACCTGCCTGAAGAGACCTAACGCTCGAAACCTGGGTAGCGAGGTAGCTTGAATTATAGTCCCTAATATATATATATATATATATATATATATATATATATATATATATATATATATATATATTGGGACAATGAAAATTATGGAAAATGTTTGTACTCCTTTACTTCTACAAAATAGAAAAACGTAAGGATACTGGAAACTCTAAATAAAAAAAAATAATGAGCTTTCCTTGTCTCCCTTATTTAATGAAAGATGTTTAAAAAGAAAGGTTGGTGCCTAAATATATTTTAATATATTTATATTGTACATCTGTCTGTCTGTCTGTCTGTCTGTCTCTCTCTCTCTCTCTCTCTCTCTCTATATATATATATATATATATATATATATGAAATTGGTTTTTAGATATCATTTAGGAGTATTTATGTATCAGTTCCATAGACAAATTCTACCAAATAATGATTCGCCAATTCTCCGTATTTTTCAATCATTGTGCGTTCAGTCGATGCAATACATTTTATCAAATTGGGCCGCTCTCGATTGACTCAATCATGTTTTTGCATACACGAAAATCTCGCCACTATTTCATTACTGTTTACGAAATCTGAATTCGTTCTACACAGAACACCGAGTGTGGAATGTGCGTAATGACGGCTCTCGCCAATGTCGTAGAAGTGTGTAAGCTGAGCTAACTAAAAAGCTGTCTGCCACGGTTAAAAGATGTACGTCTTAGTTACACACATACCACAGTACCAGTGACAGTGAGGACCAAAAAATTTACGCTCGGTAAAAGATTTACTAATCTCTACCAAAATGTTAATCTTCTCCCATTATACGCCGCGACCCATTTTGACATCTCGAATTTGTAGCTAGCATAGATCTATATTAGGTAGCAGTTAAGCACTCTTTTCTTATGACATTTTCCTGTTTCTTAATACTTTCTTAATTTTTTATACATATAATTTTCCCTGTTCTTGATATATATATATATATATATATATATATATATAGTCTTAAAGTGTGCTATATTTATGCGATAAAGTGCTCAATATCAGAGATAGAGCGTGTGTAAATATAAACGTGAACATAGAAGTCAACACTGAGAGGCGACAGACTGTTTCATGCTAGATGCAATCGTCAGGCAACTAGTGCTGTTATTTTTCTCGGCTATTTATATATAAGGGGCAGTGGTGCATTGTGGGTAGTCTATTTTGGCGGTTACTTTTACCGGAAGTCGTTTTTTTTTTGTTTATTTATTTATGTCAAATTAATTTGCTTATTTTATTTAATTTAATTTTTATATTATATATATATATATATTTATTTATTTTTCATTTTGATCGGTGTTTTTATTAACGTAATAAAAATTTCTTTATATAGCTTCTTATTGGTAGTCTATTATGGCGGTCATTTACCGGAAGTCGTTTATTTGGTTATTTATTTGGGTCAAATTGTTTCGCTTGTTTTTATTTATTTTCATTTTTATTTTCTATCTCATATATTTGTTTATTTATTATTGATTAAAGCTATTTGTTGAATTTTGGGGTTGAATGTTGTGGTTTGTTCTGACTATTATTTTGGTGGGAACAGTTTTTACTTTATTTGGATTGATTATCTTTATTTGTTTTTTCTAAACGGCTAGTTTATCGGTATCGGTTGTTAGTTTATTTATATATTTGGATGTATTTAGATTAATTTATTATACTTGTTTTTATTTATTTGTTACACTGTATATTTTCTCTTTTTGGTTTTCGATTTATAAGTAACGCAGTATATTATTTTTTTATCGTTATATAACAGTTATAATTATTTTCCGTCTGATTTTTTGTTTTGATTATTGTAGTCTAATTTTTTGGTCATAATATTTTGGTAATTTGTTTAATATTTACTTTATTGATTTTGTTCCTTATTTTTTATTCTATTTCGTCTATTCTAACAGGTGTGATTTGTTCATTTGTTTGGGTTAATTTATTTTGCTTATTTTATTGTCACTTTGTTTATGTATTTATTTATTTTTCGATTTTAAGATACGGAGTAAAAATTTGTTTTCATGTCTGCATTTTGAGATTAGCTCGGATCTTTCTTTTAATAATTTATTTTGGTCTGGGAAGGTAATGATAGCTATTTTTTCCTCCAAGCAAAGTTTGCAAGTTTTTGATAGATTGTTGTAGGTTGATGATTTTTTCCTTATTTTCCAAGATATTTTTGGTGTGGTGTGCGTTTTTTTTTTTATTTCCCATTTATACTAATGATTTACGGGAGTGCTTAATGATGTCGATTTTCGTTTGGTTTTATTATTATTTTACCTAGTTCGCTTTTGGCTGGGTTTATGAGTCTGCATGCAGGGTTGGTTTTGAAATTTTCTTTGTGGTCTTTTAGTGTGATAAAGGCGTGCGCCTTGCTGATGCAACTTATTCGGTCTAATTTTTGGGCGATTGCTTTAGCTTCTTTATTGATATTGTGTTCTATTGTTTTAGGTGCCTTTCTGTATGTTTTGGTTATGTTGTTCTTGAGTAATTTATTGTGCGTAGGAGGGCTTAGTTTGTATAAATTTCTTGTTTTGTCAGCTGCAACAAATACATTTGTTGAACTGTTTATTTTAGCTATATCTTCTTTTAGTTTTTTTTTTTTGAAAATCATCTTGTTTATATGGAATTTTATGTTTCTAACTAGGTCAGTTAGGAAAAATAAGTAAAACGATACTAGAAAGAATTAATTCTGAACTTAGGAAGAATTTAGGAGTAAACCAGTGGAAAAACACAAAAGCAACTATTGACTGGTTCCACAGCATAAATAACAAACAAAATTGCCTCTTCCTACAATTAGACATAAAAGTATTTTACCCATCCATAACAAAACGTATGTTAGATAGGGCCATCAACTTAGCTAAGGAACAAATAATAATAAAACCAAACGAAATCGACATCATTAAGCACTCCCGTAAATCATTACTATTTCACCATGAAGAAGCATGGATAAAGAAAGATGGGATATTTGACACTACAATGTGAAGCTTTGACGGTGCCAGGACATGCGAAACCGTAGGTATTTACTTACTACATGAACTAAGCAAAATAATAGATAGAAATGACACAGGACTCTACAGGGACGACGGTCTCATAATCCTAGGAAACTGCAACAAACAAAACACAGATAAAACTAGAAAGCAATAATAAAGATTTTCAAAAATAACGGATTCGACATAGATATAAAAACTAACCTAAACGAAGTAGATTTTCTAGATGTTACCTTCAACTTAAGAAAAGGCACATACAAACCATACAGAAAACGCAATGATAAACCACTCTATATACATACATCTTCCAACCACCCGCCTTCTATAATCAAACAGATACCAAAATCAATTAACCGCAGGCTTTCCGACAATTTCTTCAATGAATCTATATTTAACAAAGCTAAGAAAGACTACGAAACAGTACTAAAAGATAGCGGATTCCCAGCAAAACTCACATACTCACTACAGAACACAAAAAAGGCCAACAGGAAAAGAAATATCATATGGTTCAACCCACCGTACTGCAAAAACGTAAAAACAAACATAGGAAAAATATTCTTCAAACTTTTACACAAACACCTCCCGGAATCAAGCACTCTACACAAAATATTCAACAAAAACACAGTAAAAATCAGCTACAGTTGCACCGAGAACATGGCACAAATAATAAAAAAGCACAACAGGAAAATTATTAACAAACCACACGAACAAATTAAACCAACGTGCAACTGAAGAATAAAAAACGAATGTCCCTTAAACGGTAATTGTTTACAAAACAACGTAATCTACCAAGCCACGATAAAATCACCAGATAATGAAGAAAAATTATTCATAGGCGTAAGTGAAGGACGCTGGAAACAAAGAAATTATGTACACAAAACATCTTTCACAAATAGTAAATATGCGAACAGCACAATGCTTTCTAAGTATAAATGGGAAATAAAAAATAAAATGCACACCACACCAAAAATATCTTGGAAAATAAGGAAAAAATCATCAACCTACAACAATCTATCAAAAACTTGCAAACTTTGCTTGGAGGAAAAAATAGCTATCATTACCTTCCCAGACCAAAATCAATTATTAAATGAAAGATCCGAGCTAATCTCAAAATGCAGATATGAAATTAACCCAAACAAATGAACAAATCACACCTGTTAGAATAGACGAAATAGAATAAAAAATAAGGAACAAAATCAATAAAGTAAATATTAAACAAATTACCAAAATATTATGACCAAAAAATTAGACTACAAAAATCAAAACAAAAAATCGGACGGAAAATAGTTATAACTGTTATATAACGATAAAAAAATAATATACTGCGTTACTTATAAATCGAAAACAAAAAAGAGAAAATATACAGTGTAACAAATAAATAAAAACAAGTATAATAAATTAATCTAAATACATCCAAATATATAAATAAACTAACAAACGATGCCGATAAACTAGCCGTTTAGAAAAAACAAATAAAGATAATCAATTCAAATAAAGTTAAAACTGTTCCCACCAAAATAATAGTCAGAACAAACCACAACATTCAACCCCAAAATTCAACATATAGCTTTAATCAATAATAAATAAACAAATATATAAGATAGAAAATAAAAATGAAAATAAATAAAAACAAGCGAAACAATTTGATCCAAATAAATAAGCAAATAAACGACTTCCGGTAATTGACCGCCATAATAGACTACCAACAAGAAGCTATATAAAGAAATTTTTATTACGTTAATAAAAATACCGATCAAAATAAAATAAAAAATAAATAAATATATATGTAATATAAAAATTAAATTAATTAAAACAAGCAAAATAATTTGACGTAAACAAATAAAGAAAAAAAAGACTTCCGGTAAAAGTAACCGCCAAAATAGACTACCCACAATGCACCACTGACCCTTATATATAAATAGCCGAGAAAAATAACAGCACTAGTTGCCTGACGATGGCATCTAGCATGAAACAGGCTGTCGCTTCTAAGTGTTGACTTCTATGTTCACTTTTATATTTATATATATATTTATATATATATATATATATGTGTGTGTGTGTGTGTGTGTGCGTGCGTGTATATTTATATATATATATGTGTGTGTGTGTGTGTGTTTGTTTGTGTGTGTGTTTGTGTGTGTGTGTGTGTGTAATAAGAATGATATAAATATAAGTAATTATACTCGTTTGGAAAAACCTTAAGTGTTTCTGCTTGTAAATGAACAAACCAATACCCAAGGAAAAATAAGGAATACAAAAAGAAAGAACTAAGAACATGTAATTGAGGCGAAAACAATCGTCCAGAATCCAAGCTCAGAGTCCAAAGAAAAAAACCTCCAACACGGGTAAAGCAAAAGTAACTAAGAAAAGTGCCCAATACACTAAGTAGAGCAAATCTAACTGTGAACCTAAAGAGCCAGGCAAACCTACCTAGGTTTCACCCACGCGGATCGTCAGGGTACGCCGGTGTACCCTGACGATCCTCGTAGGTGAAACCTAGGTTGGTGTACCTGGCTCTTTAGTTGTATATATATATATATATATATATATATATATGTGTGTGTGTGTGTGTGTGTGTGTGTGTGTGTGTGTGTGTGTGTGTATTTAGGCAGCAATCCTTCTTTCATGCACATTTCATTAAAAACGACTGACAAGGTGCTTTTATTTAGTTTTTTATATAATTTCTCGTGCGATCTAATAACATTTTTCCTTTCAGATAATAAATTATATAAAAACTGTCCGAATGTTCTTTTTATCCGAGCGCTTTCGGCTATGCATTTAGCCATTTTCAAGGATTATATTTCAACTGTTAGAATTAGAAATAGTTTGTTATATGTATGTTTTATAAAATGTTTCATTTTTTTGTTTCAAAACACGGTCAAGTTATTATGTCCATGTTCAAAGTTAATATTATTAAGTGTTGGTTTGTTTGTTTTTATTAATAAGGCTTCCATTATTTTTAGCCTTTTTTTGCATGTCGATGATGCTATTATATTAGTGTTGTCGACAAGTATGTTACGAATAGTGTCCGGTAGGCCTTCATGAATATTTAAATGAGATCTAATTGAGCTATTGTTAGGAAGGTGTAGAGTTAGTCTGCGTGTTAAACAATTTGTAGTGTGGCCTATATAATTATTTACGAAAGTTGATTCTTGAGGAATACAATTCCTTAATGGACATTTAAATACATAAATAATATTTTCCCTATTTAATTTTGTTCTAGGAGGTGAATTACTATTTTTAACTATAAGGTTACAAGTTTTAAATTTTTTATAATAAATAATTAATCTAATTTTTTTGCTATTATCAACTGGTGCTATGCATTTTTTTATAATGTTATTCATTCGGCATTCATCCTGTTTATAATTATTTTATAAAAAATATTAATATTATTGTTTATGTTTCTATTCTCGCCGTTGCTATTAGTTATCTTAGACAAGAAACGCCTAATGCGGAAATCCAACAATTGATTAGGAAATCCGTTATTAATCAGCGTTTGCTTTATATTTTTTAACTCATTAAAGAAAAGCGTGCGAGAGGATGAGTTCTCGTGCGCTCGCGTGAGGAAATTCATAATAACACCTATTTTATATCTAAGAGGGCATTCGCTAGAGAAATTAAGATGACAAGAATCTTTATTAGTTGTTTTTTTTTATAAACAGAAATTTTAAAAGTATTATTATTAAAATCGACGAGAACATCTAAGAAAGGAAGTTTATTTTTTTCACTAAGTTCATAAGTAAAATTTGGGACGGAATTTTGTTGAAATGTAGCTTTCAGATTTTCTATTTCTTTCTTGTTTTCAGCCAAAATAAAAATATCGTCAACATAACAAACATATATTTTAGGTTTAACAACTTTAGTAAAAACCTTGTTTTCAATATAGGACATATAATAATTGGAGAAGCACGACCCGAGAGTGTTTCCCATACTTACTCCATCAGTTTGTGTGCAAATAGTACCATTCTGGCTATAAAAAGGTACTCTAGTAGTGCAAGCAAGCAGTAGGTTTCTTAAAATATTGGGTTGGATTGATGGAGGTGGAATTAAATTATTTTTATACACCGAATTAATGATAATATCAATAGTTTCGGAGACGGGAACATTAGTAAATAAATTTTCTATGTCAAGTGACGCAAGAATGCCGTGGTTTGTTTTTAATTTTGTGCTTTTAAGTGTTTGGAGGAATTCATGGGTAGATTTAATGCTATAGTTAGTAGGGAGATATGGGGTAATAATATCAATGAGAAATTTTGATAGTTGGTATATGCATGTTGGAATCTGAGAAATAATAGGTCGTAATGGGTATCCCGGTTTGTGTATTTTAACGTTACCATATAAGTAGCCAGGTTGGTAATCTCCAATAATTTTGTTTATTTTTAAGGATCCTGCAGCAGCATTGTTGGATGTTATAAGTTTATTAACATATTTCTTTAGAGGTTCAGTAGTGTTCTTATTCAATTTAGTACGATCATCAATAAGATGCTGAAGTTTTTTGTGATAATCCAATTTATCCAAAATTACGTAAATATTGGATTTATCCGCCTTTCTGATTACTATATTAGGGGTGTTTTTTTTAATTCAGTAGCAGCAATTTTGAGTTTTGTTGGAATGTTCTTGTTTCTATTACGTGGAATATAAACTTTTAGACCTTCTACCTTGCGAAGATTTTTGAGGTTTGGATGGAGTATTATCAATTTGTCCTTTTTCAGTTGACATAATGATTGATGCAAGATTTCAATTTCAGTCTTCTTTTTGAGAAAGTCGAATTTAGGTTGGAGATGGCAATTTGGTCCTAGATTTAAAAATTCCTTTTGATCATCCGTTAATATGTAAGTTGATTGGTTTATGTATTGATCATGGTTGTTGGGAAGTAGAAGATTTCCTTAGTATAAGTTGCACAGTTTTTTTGTAATTATTTGTCGCTGGTCAAGTTCATCCTTATTAATACTGATATTGATGTGGTATTGTGCTTCATTATATTCAGTTTCGGTTAAAGTGTTTTTAGTACTGCAATATGTTTTTGGATTTCATTATTTATATGTTGAGTTTCGTTCTTAGCTTTCCTTATTTGTCTTAAAACAAGATGAAACAAGATTTTTTCTGAAAGTTATAGTGTCGCTTTTCTTGTTGGCTTCCATGTCATTCGGACAGTTTTTTTATAATTTATCATCTGAAAAGAAAAACATTATTAGATCGCACGAGAAATTATATAAAAATCTAAATAAAAGCACCTTGTCAGTCGTTTTTAATTAAATGTATATATATATATATATATATATATATATATATATATATATATATATATATATATATATATATATATATATATATATATATATATATATATATATATATATATATATATATATATATATATATATATATATATATATATATATATATAATAAATAAATAAATAAATAAATAAGTAAGTGTAATGGATAGCGGTGCAGATTGAAGAACCAGAGAGCCGATTTCGAATTCCAGCTGAATACATTACTTTCACTTACTTCCTCATACCCTTGGGAAAGGTATGAATTCTCTTCTTCTCTCCCAGCTATGGGTAAATAGCAGAACAGACTGAATTCTATAGCCTTGGATGGCAACTGGTCTAGGAGAAGGACAACTCTGAATTGTGAAGGGTCGTTTGGGGATGATTACATTTTTTCAGCTGACCTTATTTATGATGAAGTTATATCAATAATATATAAGGCAGAAATGGTTTTATTGCTTTTATTAGCAGTTTTTTTTATCCAGGAATCAGACTGGATATAACAAAATAAAATGGCATAAAGAAAACTAAGAAATTATTTCTACACCACTATTTACGGCATGTTGTCCTTATAGTACAAGAATGCCGAATATGTTTGCCATAAATTAAACAAAAATAAATAATTTAAAGAAACTGAGATGATGTTTTACCAAGGAAACTTAGAATTATCTCCAACAGAGTCTGTACCTCACAATTGAAAAAAACAGATCTCAATGAAACTGTTACTAATGAGCGAAAGAACTGAAATGGCTGAAACGAACAATATGGCTTATATAATACATAACATTGACAAGGCTAATTGAAAAGTAGAGAAAAAACAGCAAAGTATTTGATAAGATGAAGCAGATGAAGTTCGAAGGAACAAATAAATGAACGGACTCTTTAACTCGTTGAATACCATGTCACCATATATTTGTAAGAGAGCCTTTCAGTTTACACCGAGTCTCCAAATACTGGTGACAGTTATATCCCCAAATGTTAGAGGCACTCTGTGCATATTTCTATATAAACAATATCTTGGGCATCCTGTGAATTTTTCTGGAAAACCAAATGGGGCTTTGCTTCTCTTAACTTGTACTTGAATGATTTATAAATGTATAGGAGGTATAAAATTGTATAGGAAATATAAAAACGTATAGGAGGTATATAAATGTGTAGGAGGTATAAAAATGTGTAGCAGGAATAAAAAAATGTATAGGTGGTATAAAAATGTGTAGGAGGTAAGAAAAATGCGTGGCGGGTATGAAAAATGCATGGGAGGTCTGAAAAATGTGTACGGGGTATAAAATGTGAGGAGGTATAAAAATGTATAGGAGGTATAAAATGTATAGCAGGTATAAAAAGATTAGTAGGAGGTATAAAAATGTATAGGAGGTATAAAAATGTGAAGGTGGTATGTAAAATGCATGGGAGGTATAAAAATGTGTAGGCGGGATACAAATGTATAGGAGGGATAAATAGGTGTAGGTAGTATAAAAATGTATAGGAAGTATTAAAAATATATAGGAGGTATAAAAATCTGTTAGACGTATAAAAATGTGTAGGCATTATAAAAATGTATAGGAGATATAAAAATATGTAGGAGGTATAAAATGTATCGTAAGTATAAAAAAACTCAGGGAGGAAAATTATTGATTTAATTACAAGATTAAGAATATTTGCCAAATTAATTTTATCACCCATATATATCGTGACGTGACAGTAATTGAAAAATAAATGTAAATGATATTTATAACGCATAATGACGCTTCTTTATTTGACATAAAACATATATATATATATATATATATATATATATATATATATATATATATATATATATACATACATATATATATATATATATACATATATATATATATATATATATATATATATATATATATATATACATACATATATATATATACATATATATATCATTTGCAAAATAATTAAAAAAATAGTGTTCCTGCATAAGCCTGTAGGGTTTTCGGTTGACAATTAATTAATTATTACTGAAAACGATAAAGAAATGGAAGCTGTTGGTAGACATAATCACGTATAGAGATAATGAGAGGGGCTGAATAATATTTGCTTGAGTATTTTCGATAGGCTTCCTCGAATAAAACTATTTTCAGACAATAAATAGAAAATAAGCAAACAATATTCAAACAATATATAGAAAAAAATAACTTCACTTGATGTGTCCTATGACACATCAAATTAAATCATCGTCTGATTGCATGTATTCTTAGGTCGATTGAAATATAACTGAACAGATTATGGAGCGCGAGCTAAAGTCTTTCCAGACGACAGAGATTAAAACCTCCATCAAGTGATCAATAAGGAGATTGATAAATATGTGGACAGACAGATTGATCCACTTATATATATATATATATATATATATATATATATATATATATATATATATATATATATATGTGTGTGTGTGTGTGTGTGTGTGTGTGTGTGTGTGTGTGTGTGTATAAGGGGTTGCTGTTGAGAATGTCGGCGTAGATCAACGTATTGAAGTTGGCACGAAGAGAAGCTCTCGAAAATCATCAAAGAGCAATACGTGTACCTCGGTCTTCATTTAAGACATGTCTAGGTGTAAATTTGGCAATCTTAATATAGAGTGTCATTAAGCTGGACGCCATAACTATCGATCTGTGTCTAGCCAAAAAGCCCATAAGTAACACTAACCCACGTAAGAAGATGTTGAGGTGGCGTGTGTAGGTTTAGTCGAAGGCCGGCATATCAATTCAGTACACGTTTCTTTGTTTTTAACGAAATTTTTCTGTCTCTTAAGACTTTGCTTAGCTTTTAGAAAGCATCTTTTACTATTCCAATGTGACTTTTAATTTTGCTGTCGCAGTTTCCGACATCTGCTAAATATAAGTTTGGCCAGAAAATTCCTCATTTAGGAAGCGGAAAGAAAACCACAATATTTTATTGAGCTACACCATCATTTATTCTTTAAAATAAAGTTGACGATCTTCTGGCAGCGATCATCCAGTCCGTTGGTTCTGAATCAAAAACTGTAAACAATCTTCCTTCACTTCATCAAAATTACTGAATCGCTGGTCACGGAAGAAGTGTGCCATTTAGGGGAATAGGCCATAGTCACTCGCAGCAATATCGGGACTGAATGGTGGATATATAGAAGAATCTCAACACCGTTCATCTGTTTGAAATTCTTCTTAGTCAACAAACAAAGCCCGACCTCGATTGACCAGAGCACGATACTCCTTCTTTATTTTGATGTGTACGCGGTCTAGATGCTGGCAATACAGTGTAAAGTTGATGGCGCCACCGTGTGGAACAAGCTCGAAATGCAGTACGCCTTGGAAATTCCACCAGACAGAAACCAAGATTTTTGGTTCCTTTCCGCTTCCTAAGTGAGTCAGGACTTTCTGGCCAACCTCGTAGATATTAAAATTTTTGTACTTGCTTGAGTTTGTCATGTCCACGTCGTATTTCCCATTTTGGGCTGTTGTTTTGCTGAGCTATACAGTCTCTCTGTACAATTTCTAATTCCAAAACACGCACAAAATTTACCATGACAAATGCACTGAAGAAAAAATTGAAAAATATTGAAAAAATTTGCTGTTACACCCGGCTTTGCGAGCTGTTGGATTTCTTCATACGAAATAGAATTCGTAACAATTCAGAATAGCGTTCTAAATCTGATCTTGTTAATTTCTGTCAGCCAATATAACAGTTTGATTTTGCATCTTTTGTTTTACTGTTACTTCAAGTGCATTTTAGAAGTCGAGAAAAAGTCTGACTTGCCTTAGTCTATTTCGAGTCGATATGTTTAACATCGCGTAAGAGGATATGACAAAACATAAGTAGGCGAACTAGAGAGGCAGATTAGGGTTAATATCCTTGTTTAAGTGCATGTTGATTAATGCTTACTGTTTTTTTAGAGCCGATTTGCATGCCAAAATCTTTGTATAACGTATTTGGCGAAGAGTGTTCTGGTATTTTTTCAAAGAGTGATGCTATCTACCGGAAGAATGTCTCTGCGTAAGTCTTGTCATTTATGAACTTTTCGTGAGATTGACATATTTCGGACGCAATTGCTTAAATAGTAGCTTGTGGTGACGTCATTATTTCTCGTGTAGAGTAAACATCTATTTATTGCAAAGAGTAGCGCAAAAATAGAGAACAAATATTATTGCGTTTCATGATTCCAGGAATTTTTTTCCTTAGGTGCCATGCGTGACGCACGCTTGACGATCATGCCTCTCCACCTCGGAAGCTCGCGAGGAAAACTGGCCACGGGAGACTCCACCCTTGTCAATTTCTTAATTCGGTTCGGATACAAGTTTTTTCGAACTCTCGCTCACTTTGCCTTCCATGCGACATTGTAAGGGCACATGCTCACTTTTATCGGTATTTATCTACCCTTATTTTAGACGCTGAGGATCCGGGTTAGAGATGATAGCAGAAACCACGGAAAAGGTTATATGCGTATCACTCAACAGAGACTCAGTTCTAAGTGGGAAGTTAGTAAGGGATACTCCAGAAGAGTCAAGAGTAGAGTTTTAGGATAATTTAAGAGTAAATCATTCAGCTTTATCATCAAAGAATGATAATACCTCAAAGTGGTTTAAGAGTCGGGGAATAGAGACCTTGTAAATATGTGGCTCGAGGTGGTGTTTGGGTGACTGTGGTCATTCTTATTTTTATAATAGTGGCTAACGAAATATAGTAACAATAAGCAGTAATTGCTTATTCGTCCTCAGGATGGCGATAGCAAATTCAGGACTCATTTATGTATCGATTCGTCGGACTAAAACTGAAGTAATGAATATTTCTGCTGTTGCAAACAAAGATAATCGATCGAGCAGGGCATTGAATTAAACTATGGTAAAAAGATTTGAAGCAGCTGGAATGTGTTTTTATCAACTTATGCTGAGTAAGACATGGACAATTATGTGAGCAACGACGAACTTATAAAGAAAAGGGAAACAAAAATTAGACTTATAATTAACATCAGAAAAAGAGAAATAAAATTTCTAGGGCAGCATATAACGTTGAAAAGAGCTTGGAAATGTTGACACTCGCAGGGCGTATTAAAGGCAAGAGGGATACAGGAATGTATCATATAACCTTCCTAATTAGAATGTATGCATGTTTGGCAGAATAAGGTTTAGGAGAGATAGCAAAAAGTCAAACAAGACATTGCCTCATCGTCCATGCCCTGATGGGACACAAGGCAACAGAATACGAATATTAATATTTTTATTAGATGATGTATCAGCCATCAATGAATATTGGAAAATATCAGCACAGATGAAGAAGAGACGAGACAAAAGACTTGTGTGGTTCTACAGAAGGACGCTCGGAATATCATGAACTGAACACGTTAGCAACGACGAAAATTTAGAGAAAATAATACAAAAAGACACTTGTACATATAAAAAACAGGAAGTAGAAATGTCTAAGGCTGATGAGTAAAGATGGTTTGGAAAATTTGATACTCACAGGACATACTGAAGGCAAACGAAACAGGGAAAACACGACATAACCAGACAAATTTGACTACATGCTACAAAGTATTGGCATATATGGAGAGCCATGATCGCTCACATCCTAAAAAGACACGACACAAAGAAGAAGAAGAAGAAGAAGAAGAAGAAGAAGAAGAAGAAGAAGAAGAAGAAGGAAAGTCTAATTCTTAGTCTATTTTATGATCGCATTTTTTACTTTCTTCTTTTAGTACAGGGAACTAGGCGATCATAGCTCTTCACAATTTCCTTCCTTTATGTTTGGTTCTTCTTATTCAGATGCATTATGGTTTAAGGACAATTTTGGTGGAATATTTACTGTAACTTTTAACAAAAAAGAATCAGTAGAATTTAATTTTTTTAAAGATTTGTTTTTATTTATAACGTTTTAATTTTCAAGTGTTTTAATACTGAACCTAAACTAAGAATACTATATTGGCATTAGGTCTCATCGTTTTAAAGTTTAAACTGCTATCTTTAATGATAAGATCTATTCAAATAGTTTTTTTCCTCGCATCTCTCATCATTGGAATTCTCTTCCTGTTTCTCGCTTCCATGCCACCTAAAATCTTTTTTCGGTTTAAATGTAACGTCAATCACGATCTTCTGTCTTCTTGAAACCTGTACGTTTATTGACCTTTCTACTCATTAAAGCGTTTTTATTCGCTTCCACTTCCATTAACCTCTTGCGTCGTAGTGGCATGTTTGCGGTGAAGTGATTAAAAAAACAGTATAAACATTTCAAATTTTACATTAAAATTGTTCATTCTAATTTTAATTTTTAAACATAGTGAACAATTTAATTCTTGTTCAAAATGTAATTAATGAGGCGGAATTATAAATTGTAAATATTATCTGTTTTATGAAGTATTTAAATGATTTGGAATTTACTTCAATATGTATGACATTAGATCTGGCGACTTGTGGTTTACCAATTTTCATGCTACGTTCTGTTCGATCTTTTACCGAAAGAGAATATGGTGTGTCAACGTTGTTCGAAGCTACATGCGTCTTTGTTACGAAGAGGAAAATGCATAGGACCGAATTGTCAGTGAAATAAAAGCTTTTTATTAGCCACGTCTATATTTCTAGTGGCAAAGTGTTCAAGGGAGATAACGTGACCTCTTCTAGATTACCTAAGTGAAACGAATAAACATGGAAACCTAGTGGCAATCTTTCTTGACTTGAATTAGCGATAGACACGCAAGGGCAACAAATATCCTTAACGAATCTTAATGCGAGTGGGAACCGTTCGATATTCGTTCCGTCGATAGCTCACTCTCTTCCCCAAATATCCACAGTATATATGATAAATTTATAAGAAGTCAATGGAACAAAAATACTTATCGATTCTAAAAATATTTCTTCTTTTTCTATTTGTTTTGACCTTTTGGGTATGGAAGATTATGTCTCTCCACAACTTCCTATTCCTTATAGCTCTTAGTAATGTTTGTTTTGGATTTTTTTTGTTGCCATCCCTGACACACCCGGTTCGCCAGCCATTCACGCAAGCTGGTCAGGTAGCTACCTCCCTGTCCCTTTTACCATCGATATATCTTGTGGGTGTTAAATTTTCCACGCCCACCTTTATCATTATGTTTCCAAAAAAAGTCAGTTGTTTCTTTTCCAATTTTGGCTAGTGAATAATAATAATAATAATTCCTGTCATCACCCTTTTTCTTTCAGTGAGCACATAACTCGTTGAAAGGTTCCGGACATATCACATTGAATCACCGAGTTCCCGCACGAAGACAAGTTTCATCGAGCATGGTTAGCAACTAGATGGGTAATCTTGGATGTGTGGGTGGTGTAATGGATAATGGCTCGGAATTGTTAAACGGAGAGCCGAGTTCCAATTCCAGATGGATTCGTTATATTTATTTACGCAAAAATAGCCAGAGGAAAAATATGAATCCACCTCTTCTCCCTCAGCTATGGGTTAATTAGTAATTCATTTTACGCAATTTACATTATTCGGACTGTTTCCTCATCTTTATTGTCATATTCACGACCTTGTAAGCTTCAGCCTTCTTCTTTCGTATCGAAATCTTTTAGTCTACGAGGAGCGGGGTGTTGTGGTGTCCTCCCTCTAAAGAGTCTATGTTGGACTCTTTGGCCTACTATAAGTTTAGTAGGAGAGAAGTCCTTGGAGGAACAGTCGAACAGATCTGTTCGGACTGTGTTGACGAGCTCTCTGTCTTTGGCAGAGAGGAACCCGCGCGAGGCTTTGCCGAAGGGCAAAGTTGCTTTCGAGGAGGTACACAGAAACTGTTCTAAGGGAATATTTTTGGATGGGCCTACGGGCTTGGAGAACCGACGGTAAACTCGGCCTTGTACCACATACATCCGTCGTGGGGGGGGGGGGCTGTTAAATATTAACAGTCGAACAGATATGTTCGGACTGTGCTGTCGAACTCTGTCTTTGGCAGAAAGGAACCCAGACGAGGCTTTGCCGAAGGGCAAGGTTTCGTCCGGGGAGGTTGACTGGCCCAGAACCCGTTTATGCGGGTTCTAAGGGAATAATTTTGCCCAAGCCTACTCGGCCTTGTGCCACATAAATCCCTCGTGTGTGTGTGTGTGTGGGGGCTGTTAAATATAACAGTCGAATAGATTGAACGCTTGGTCATCCGACACACACTCACTAGTCGTGTAATATTCTTCGGTTTATTTACTGTTTAATACATGATATCTATCGGATGACCTAGAGTTCTTTTTTGAAGTAATCCAATGACTTGGTCAAAAGAGTTATGAGTTCAATACTTAACCACAGCAAAGGTGAACAAAAACTTGGAGAGCTGAATTACTCAATGGAATTAACTAAAAATGAGAAATGGCATGGTATGTGGAACTAAAACAATCTAACTGCTGTGACCAAGTAAATGGTAAAAAAAAATAACAAAACGAATGTTACAGATATCACTGGATTTCAACCAACGCTTTTATCCACCGGGCAGAACTTGTAAACTACTATCAATAATGGGTAAACATGCAGCTATATATAAGAAATGAGAAAGCAACGTATGGCGCTGACCTCGTAGCCACTCAACGAACCCGGCTGATGAAATGTACCGGAGCATGCGAATTGCCGGACTACGGTATACTAGATTAAAAATATCTGATTGTATTTTATAGCTTATTACATATACGGTAAATTATATTAATCCTATCTATTATAATTATTACAATAATAATTACTGAAAATACCCGGGAAAATTTCAATATTTTAATTTTCTGAGGAATCTTAATTCTTCAGCTAAAGATTGAATATACTCAGGGCGAGTTCTATGACAAGTAAATATCCGTAGAAATTCCCCTATCGAATCCTTAAATATTTGAGCTTAACAACTTTAACAAAATATTGCAATAACAACCAATAAATATGAATACTGGTGGTTATTTTGAAGATGTAATTGGATGCAACTGTAAAGATTTGAAATTAACAACTTTTTCCATTTCACTGATATCTCTTTTCCGTCTTTCCACGCGATCAAAACGGAATAATTCATTATTTAGGTATTATTGGCAGGACAAAACGGTCGTGCTAGGTAAGCAGAATTATAATAGTTATAAATATTGTACTAATTAAATAGACTGGTCCACTCATAAAAAAATAGTAAAATGGTTGTGTTTTTTTTTTAATAATTAAAATTAGAATTTTTTACAATTGAATGATATTGATTAGTGAATGATTTAGAAGAGGTGACCTATTCAGACTAGTAATAAAGTCTAAAATCGGTCCTTGATTTTAAAAATCTATCGGAAGTGTTTAATCTGTTTTTTCATCATTGTTACATAGGAATTAAATGTCCCTAAGGACACTTGTGTTTGAACATAGATCGCCAGTGAGCAAACACTGGCGATCCCATTGTTGAATTAAATAAACCACGTGACCATAGAGGAAACGCATAAGTAGGAAGTCGCGTGACGTCTAATTGATCAATATTTCTAGTCTATTCTCTATTACTATACGGACCGCTAATCTCTACTCTATTTATTATTTCTCTGTTCGGATCACTATACGGAATACTATTCAAGCAAGTACTATTAGCGCGAGTTTTATTCGAAGGCGTCTGACACCAGTATTGTTTAACGGCGTACTATAAGTTGTATCTGCCATTACAAAGTCTCTACTACAACAAGCATTACGAAAGTGACAACGAGTATTCATTGACATCACAAAAGTAGCAACGAGTGTTCGTTGACATCACAAAAATCATGAATATCTGCGTAAATCTTATTATAAAATAATTTAAAAAAATAGAAAAGTTTAAAGATTCGGGAAAATTTTTACGGTTTATCAACCCTTTGTGGGTTATTTAAAGCTGAAACATATTTTTGCATTGTAAAAATATTTTTTAAACTTTTGAGAATTACAATGATTTTCTTCCCGAATTAAATCCTACTAATTAATCTGTAGCTGAGAGGAAGACATAGATTCAGAGAGTTTCCCAAGAATATTGGCACAGAAGCGAATGTAAGGAAATCTTACAGCAATTCAAACTCATCTCTCTGATTTTACATTCCAAGCCGCTATCATGTCCTGGGTATGATGATAAAAAACATCCGGCAGCAATGAAACTGAAATGCCATTGATCGGGAGTTTTTAGGAGCGTGGAACAATCTCTTAATTGCTGTTGTTCCCAGGTTCACTCTGACCCAGGGTGGCAGCACATATTAGGGCCCCAGCTGTGGGAAAATAATTAACACAGAAACGGGGGTCAAATCATTATGAAAGTAGAAAAAATATCCACAATGCAGTTTCATACTAATAAAATTTAGCAGCAACACCTTTCTGTAAGTAAAAAAATTACCAGCAATATATTTGTTGTAAAAGAAAAAGTAATTTACCAGAAATACATTTTTTGTAAAAGAAAAAATTAATTACAAGCAATATATTCATTGTAAAGGAAAAAGAAAATTAACAGAAAATATTATTTTAAAAGAAAAAAGTATTTACCAGCAATACATTTTTGTAAACAAAATCAAAATACCAGAAATATTTTTTGTAAAAGAAATTACTAATACTTCCAAGAAAATTAAATTCTAGCCTTAAATGACTCAGTGTCATAAAATAAACCAAACCAAACCAAAATGAGCTGCTATCTATCACACCACCCGCTTATCCACTTTCAAAAGGCACATTTGGAAACGTTTTTTGCTTTGAACAGTTTAAGCAAGTCAGGAATCGATTTTACATTGTATCGCTACTGAGAACATTACCACATTTATAAATCGATAATAAATCAATTTCTTTTCGATTCTGGCAAATGTCGCACAAAACGAAAGAACTCAAAAATGCAAATCTAAAAAATATTTTTAAAAATATAAATTAAAAAATATTTCCCAATTTTGTACGCGTGTACCGCTATATTTAAGCATTGCCATAATTATCATAAGTAGTTTTAACCTGTGAAAATTTCACGATTTTCAGATTTTAAATTTCTGATGAATCTTGATTCTTCAGTTAATGATGCAGTAAGCTCATGGCGAGTTCTACGATAATAAAATATCCGTAGGATATTTAAATATTTCAGCTTCACAGCTTTAGGAAAATATTGCAATAACAATCAAAATTATGAAAGCTGGTCATTTTTTAGAAGTGGGTACAAATGAATAGATTTGCAACTTACAAATTATTCCATTTCAATGAAACAGTCGTTAAACAATTCTTTCTTTCTTTTTTTCTTTCTTTCTTTCTCTAAAGGCAAGTAGTGTCCTTTCCATCTCTTTTCCACGCGATCAAAATTATTTATAAGATATTGGCAGGAAACTTTAAACACTTTCATTCTAGCCAAATTTCCGCCTTACGAATATTTCTCTTTATAATAATTTTAAAATAATTCAGCAAACGATATCATATTATTTATAGAAACTGGATTTTTGACGATTGCCGTGCTCGCTTTACGTCGTTCGATACTGTGCGTCTGAAAAATCACTTCCTGGCTTTTTTGGAGGTTGAGGAGGGGCAAAAACGTTAGGCCTCAGGAGAACTTCTCCCCAGGCAGTAACTCTCCTTCGGGAGGGCGGCTGTGTTTATTGCCTGAGCTTGCTGAGAGTCCCTAAAAAGGGAAGTGCAAAGTGGACTTGGGCAATTTTTCAACGGTTTTGTCTGTAAGCTCACTTTAAATTTCGACCTTGTGTCACATTCAGTAGCGATGTGGGCGCGCTGAAAAATAAAATCGGCCTTTTGTCTAAGATCAAAATGTAGTATCTGTTCTTATCAGATTAAACTGATTCTCTTTCTCTCAACATCTTTATTTATTTATTTATTTATTTCATTTTCTCACTGAAACCGAGTAGCGACATTCCTTTCTTTCAATGTCATCAAAACAGAATTGTCCATTATTTATGAGGTATCATCGCAGCGTAGAGGTCGTGCGAAATAATGAAGGGAGGAAAAACCCAATTATTATAGGATGTTTTTAGATTATCCCAAAGAAAATACATCTTGCTAGAAAATATACCAGTATAATTATTAATTGAAAGAAGGAGAACCTCATCTCACATCAGGCTCCAGGCTATTGATCAAACTGTCGTTTCTCTACACACGTTGCGGAGACGATTAATTATCTAATATCTGCCTGCCCTACCGGAGCAGCAAATGAATTTAAAAATAGACATGATAGAGTAGGGCCAAGTATTAACTGGAAGATATGCCAACATTATAGCTTCCCACGTACATAAAAATTACATAAGTGAAATCCACGATCAGTTGTAGAAGGTGAAGGCGTCAATTTGCTCTAGGACTTCCTCTACATACCGACCACATTAAACAAGCCGATAGACCAGGTATAGCGATAAACGACTTCAAAGAACATAAATGTTATCTTATAGGCATGATCATACCGCATGATAAAGCACATTTCAGCAAAAGAATTTTATAAACTCTAAAAATAAAAGATCCGGAAATAGAAATTACAATAAAAACACAACCATTATTTCAGTAGTAGTAGTAGTAGTAGTAACATCAGTAGTAGTAGTAGTAGTGATAATGATTAAGAAAAAATCTCAGATAGTGCAAGTTTACCTGAAAGTGAGAAGAGTGTGTTTTGAATGATACATTTGGAAAAAAATACATAAATATTTGCTCCTGTCTTAGCAAGTCCGACAAATCCGATAAACTAAAATTGGTAACGGCTATCGAAAAGGACATCCAGTCAGTGGTTAACTGGGGCAAGGAAGGGCTTGTAAATTTTAACGCCGCCAAAACAAAACGGCTTTTAATCATCAGTTTATCTTATGCTAAACTTAACGAGAGCAACACTTTTCTCCTTCCTCGGCTCACGTTTTCCATTGACATGGAGTGGAGTGATTATATTGAATCAATTGCTAGGTCATTTGCAAGGAAATTTGGTTCACTGTGTTGTATAAACAATTCTTCTCGTCAGAATTCATCTTGAACAATTATAAATCTACTATTTGTCCGTGTATTGAATACTACTGCCAAATGTGGTCGAGTTCTCCTACTATATATCTTGAGGTTCTTGACAAAATTCAAAGAATGGTCTCTAATGTAACCGATCCTGCCCTAGCATCTCGACTTCAGCCAATTTCTTGTCTTTATGAAGTGGCTTCCTTTTGTCTTTTCTACAGATAGATTCATGGTAACTGTTCGGATGAGCTGTTCGCGTCAGTACCTCAACTGAATTTAAGCAAGATTGACAATTAGGTCTCAAGGTTTTACTTTTGAAGCAGCTAGATAAAACCGTCAGTTCTATTCTGTTTCTTATCTCGCCTTTGAGACTCCCTTCCGATTCCTATTTTACTGAATACTGTTCATTTGTTGTCTTTATCCCCATTAAAATCTTCTGTTTCTCTTTCGCTCCCTGTAACTCCTATGTGTCTTAGTGGCATTATTGCCTTCGGTTGGGTAAAATGATTGATAAAGAAAGGGACTCTTTGAATACAACATCCTCAAAATCTCCTGAAAAAACAAAATCCATTTATCTCATGTGAGAAACCTACCGAAAAAAACCTGGTCACCGATTTTACCAACGTACAGATCAACATAAAGAAGTAATTATTTGATGATGATGATGATGATGATGATGATAATGACGATGATGACGATGATGATGATGGTGAAAAAATTAAGAAACCAAAAATCAACAAAAAAAAGCAGAAACAAAAATTATCATCGTAATCCAGACCTACTGATTAACATATTTCGCTGTGAAATAAAGAGGAAGACAATAGATGTCAGATCTGCGATTAGTAGATTAAAGATACTGCAAGATCTTAACGAAATGGTGATGACTTTTAACCAAATTTGCGGACACGTTATGTAATTATACTAATATAACTACCACCACCACAACCACAAAACAACTACTACTATTATTATTATTATTGTTATTATTATTATTATCATTATTATTATTTTGTTTGAATATTAGTTCTTCGAATTTCTTTTCTGCTGATTCATGCAAATAATAGACGGCAAGACAAATTTTCGGCTCACAGACGAGGAGAATTGTCACACCTTGCTTAATTTTCGTCTAAGAAGCCTCGTAGAAAAAGTATTGTCGTCGCCATCATTATTTGCATGTATATCTTTGAATTTTACTCCTAATTTTATTTACATATTCCTATTTTTTTTTTTTTGGTATTAATTCTTTTTTCAAATTTATTTTTTTCTTTCTCTTTCATTCATTGAAGTAAATTTAATCTTCCCCTTTTTGCATTACCAGAAAAAATATGAAGGAACAGGTAAATAAAAATTAGGAGTAAAATTCACATAATTATGTTGACGACAATACTTTTTCCACGAGGCTTAGACGAAAATTAATCAAGGAGGGACAATTCTCCTCATCTGTGAGCCGGGAATTGCCTTGCCGTCCATTATTTCCATGAGTCAGCAGAAAAAAAATGAAATTCTGTTTTTTCTACAAATATTTGCATGGCAAGTGCTCTGAGAAGCTACCTTCACTGGTACACCAAATGCATGAATTCAAGCGTGTTACTAGGCTGGCATCTCGGTCACACCCTTTCACTATCGAAATGGTTAAATATAACCGTCACCTACTCCAACAGCTTCTTCTGTAACACCTTGCGTGCCAGTGGAACTCTTGCCTTGAATGGGGTAAAATGCTTAAAAAATAGACTACCGTAAAGCCTTTGATAGTGTGCCATACTCTAGGATAATCATGGCTTTGAAAATGTACAAAGTCTTCCTCGGGATAATAAATTTCTTTAAAAGCAGCATGGGAATGTAGAAAACTACATTATACGTAAATCACACCAGAGGCCCTGCCATCTCCAATCGACTGAATATCCGACGAGGAATCTCTCAAGGAGATTCCCTGTCACAATTTCTGTTTTGTATGTCCTTAATCTCTCTTACGCATGAATTAAACAATAATATCTATGGTTACAAACTAAACAAGAAAGTATTCAATCACCTACTCTACATGGATGATCTCAAACTCTTTACCAAAAACGACAATGAGTTGAAGGGTTTCCTCAATACTGTAAAATGTTTCAGTGACAACAGAGTTATGAATTTCGGATTAGAAAAATGTGCAGAAGTAACATTCAAGAAAGAGAGAATTACAGAAATACACTGAATAGATTTAGATTTTGGCAGAAAGATTACGGAACTGGAAGAAGTAGAAGCCTATAGGTACCTAGGTATTTGCGAAGTAGATGTAATATAGCATATGAAGGGGAAGTACGAAAAAGCACTACTTGTATGTGCGTCTGGTACTGAATACCGAGCTGAATTAAAAAACAACAACAGAATATTAGCCATAAACACCTTGGTTATCCCTGTGGTGCAATACCATAGCTGACATTAAGAGAATGGACGCCGAAAGGAGACATCTTCTCACCTGCCACCGCATGCATCATCCCAAGGCTGATGTTGATCGTCTGCATGTGCCCAGATCCAAATGAGGCAGAGGATTAGTTCAACTAGAACTGTCTTACAAAACTACAACAATAGTCTTTTAAAGACACCTAGAAACTACAGAAGACTGGATGATGATATGTGTCAAAGAACATGAAAGTAGTATGCGACTTTATTTAGTAATAAAGGAAGCCAACAAGTTCAAAATGAAGTTTCAAGTGGGTGAAGAAATACAAGTAAAGCATAAGAAACCGACTAAAGCTGCAAGGCAGATCTAAGATATATTCGAAGCAGCAGCTCCAGTTGTCCCTTTGCTGGTTATGATGAGTGCGCAAGTGACAGCACTATTTGGAACATCTCATGTGCCGAAGAAGGTGTACTGTCTCCAAGCTGTTAGGATAAGCTGTGATACGTCGATAATCACCCTGTGAATACACCTGACAGTCGAAGAGGATATTAATAATAATAATAATAATAATAATAGCAAGAATACTTTTAAAAAGTATTGTACACAAACAGGAAGTAGGAAACGTATCTCAATCTAACGTGTTTCAGCTTTATTAAGGCGTCAAAGCCTTAATAAAGCTGAAACACGTTAGATTGAGATACGTTTCCTACTTCCTGTTTGTGTACAATACTTTTTAAAAGTATTCTTGCTATTATTATTATTATTATTATTATTATTATTAATATCCTCTTCGACTGTCAGGTGTATTCAGAGCTGGAGAATATAAACGAAAAAGGCAAAGAGACAGATTACGGGTATGTTATGATTTTTGGTTCGTTCTGATTGGTCAGACATGCGTCACGTGTATTAACGCAAACGATAACATGTAAATATACCCAAGGAACATTTAGGATGTTAAAGTGTTTGATAGCGTAAGTAAAGAAACACTTGTGTGTGCAAATGTATGTAGGACGGTAAGGTTAGTTCATGTAAGTGTATATATATATATATATATATATATATATATATATATGTTTCAAATTTTGTTTTCATTTCGAAATGTTTTTCGATATTACATTATATATTTTTTCGATAATATTTACATTTTTTAGGTTGTTTTAAATTTAAATTTTAAATTATGAATTTAAGATTTAAAACTTAAAATTTGAAATTTTAGATTTTAATTATTAATTTTTTACTCCATAGTTGTTATTAATAATAATAATAATACTTTTTGTTTATCTTATTTTCACATCATATAATTTTTCCTTTTATCCTATTTTATTTTTTTGATAATTTTTTTAAATTAATGTCATACGTTAACTGCAAAATATATCAATGTGTTTTTTAATTAACTGCAATAAGCCTATATATGTTAATTTATTCTTACTTTCCTTCTTTCCCCACTTTTTCCCTCTCATCCCTGCTTCACATCTGCTTTCTGATATCTTTTATTCTTTTTCTCTTTATCTCGTTTCCTGTGGGATGAATTATTAAATAGATTACCCCCTCACTTAATCTGAAGTATTTTAATAAAAATAGATTTCAAATAATTCTTATCTCTCCCTTCCTTTTCTAATTTCGACCATATCTGTCGTCCTTTTCCCCCACCACTCTATATCACATTACATCAACTTGAATCTACTCCTCAAAAGTGTTTAAAAATAATACGTAATTTTAAAAGCATTTTTATGCTTGAAAATGTGATCTTATGAAACAGGAAAAACCCACCTTCCTGAGGAAATAAAATATAATCAGTAAACCCTTAAGGTTGCCTGATTTCTAATTTTAATTACATTATATATATATATATATATATATATATATATATATATATATATATATATATATATCGTAGTATTTTTCAAACAGGGGACTGAAATACATATTCTGAAAGGTAACTATTCAACAGCGTTTTTCTCTACACTTCGTCTGTGGAGATTTTAGTATGCGTAGCTTATTTGTCTATATTTCTGAGATGAAGTATTGTCCTTATTTACACAATTTACATTGTTGTACACATTTTTATTGTCATATTAACGACTTTTCGGCCGTTGTATCGAACCCTTTATTTAGTCCCTCACCCAAATCTTATTATCCACTGTGGATAAAAGCGTTGGTTGAAGTAACCTGAAAGAGTTGTGAGTTCGATACCTGGCCACAGCAGAAGTTAAAAAAGACATTCAGAGTTACTAAAGTGAAATAACTGAGACATCTTGTAATTAGAACACTAGTGGACTAAATAAAGGGTTTGGTTTGAAATTCCAACATATATCACCTGAAAAGGGCCGGAGAGCACGACGGTCGAAACGTCGTGAATATGACAATAAAGATAAGGACAATAGTCCGAACAATGTTAATAGTCTAAATCTTAGCTTATTTGTAGTACAAGGCTGAAAGCATGGAGCAACCAATGAAGATCGAACTTACTAAATTCTTATTTGATCCATCGAGACAAGTTCGTTAACCACACCGAAGTACTCATCCCGCACGTGCGTGGATTGTGAATTTCAAATGTTTTTACGTTAAAAGTGAAAATAGAGAACAGAATTTTTTCCTTGGAACTGACATTTAAATCATTAGTGGTCCATTTGATGGATTTGATCTTTGACCTTTCACCGTAAATTTTCAATCCTGTATATTGATTAAAACCCCCACCCACTGAAGAACCTCTCGATTCGAGTAATCTGCGATTAACTTTATCTGTATTCTTCGGAACTGTGTCAAGTTGCATCTGTTTCACCAAAGGTAGCAAATTAGATTGCAAAATTCTTTCATACCTCGATCCATCGATATTTCATTCAATCACACGACGTGCTCTTGTAATAGTTAAAGAGAAACACCTCCACATTAGCATACTTGTACATCTACGCTTTAATTAGAAAATAGTCCTTTATTTATCAGAGGAGCATTTTTTGTCCTCCGTTCCATACATGACGTATTCAGATTTCTTTTTTATCAATATAAGTGTTTTATTAGGTCCCTTGCAAAAATGCGGTACATGTTGGATTGGATGAGGAAGGATGCATTCTTGTGATGATTGCGTAAGTTGTTAAGATGGATGGGTTGTGAATCAGATTGACTAAGAGTAGGACAGACAGTGTTGACCAGCCTTTCCTCACTTCTCTTTCTGCCTGGTGCCAAAAAACAATCTGTATTATTTAAATAAACATTCCATACATTACGAGCGTAATTGTGGCCAATGAGTTCAAATTGTATTTCCTCCGATCAAATAATGTTCTTCCAAATTTGTTTTTAAATTTCTATAAATGCACAAAAGAAATAAAAATAAAAATATGCTTTCCTTGTGGTTTTGGATTGTAATCATTGATATTCATTACTAATATTTAAAAAACGATTATCCAGAGTTCCTTAAAAAAATCTTGGGTGTCCTTTTGAATTACTATTGAATTCTGTTTTACAACCCTTACCATTTATGGAGTGAACGTGGAAAATGTTTCTCTAGAGCATCAGTTTCGTGAAGTAATTTTACTGATGCAGAAATTCTCTGCCAGATTAATCGATTTAATAGCACTTATAGGCATATTTCATATCTTGGCGTTCATCAAACCATCTTGCTTAATTACATTTGGTTGAGCGCTCCTTTAATTTAAATATGACTGCCTCATTGCATGAACGTGAAGTAGTGAATGCCGACTGGAATATATTGTAGGACAATTGCTGTGGATTTCTTAGCAGGGAAAGAAACATAACTTGAATTCCGTCTTAATGTTTCTATGATAATGATTAGTAGTATTTGATGTACATTTTCCATCATTAGTTTTGATGAAATTTTGTACTAGAATGAGATTGACCCCAGTAAGACTAGATGAATAGAATAAAATTAATCTCAATTATGAACCTTTGTTGTGAGAGAAATTGATATGAAATGATCAGGATATCAAGCATTAGTGTAGCCAGGTATATCTGACATGTGAGTCTTACGGCCACATCACGTTCAAACACCGTTCCTTGTATTATCACCAACGCTAAGCAACAGCGATCCAGATCAGTACCTAGATTGGTTACCGTTTAACAATACCAGGTGCTATAAGCTTGGATGTGTGGCTGGTGTAATGGATAATGACTCGGAACTGATAATCGAAGAGTCGAGTTCCAGTTTCCATTGGGTTCGTTATATTGACTTTCACGCAAATAGCCTTAGAAAATGTATGAATCCACATCTTCTCCGCCACACAGCAAGACTTGTATCACTAAACCATTATTATCTAAAAAAAAATTAAAAATTTTTAAAATATTTTCTGGCTTTAAATAACCTTCAATGATTGATAAGACAGAAAACAAATGAATCAATCAGAAGTGTGTAGTATGTGAAAGAAGCCGGGTCACAAGAGATTGTTTGAATCGAATTTAATGTCAATAATGAACATTTGTTATAATAGGATTATATTTCTGGTGACCCCAAATCCCTGCCGAGATCCCTAAATAGATTTTGCACAGCGTGTCATTCGAAAACCCAAGAGAAGCTATGGGATTCAGTGGATTGATTTGGAAGTGACATCATAGCCACAATGTCCAAATTTGAGCCTCACAGGATGTCAGTATATTCCTTGGGTGTGCCAACGTGGGACAAGGAAGACACGTAAGCGCCCGACCCTAAAAGGAAAATAGTCAGTGTTTCTTGCATTGAAATAATAAAACAAAAAACGAAAAAAATAATAGTCAGAAATAAATAATAAGGAACATTCTTTGGGTTTCAATCAAACTGGAAAAAAATGCACAACTTTTGATTTTATTTTTTGGCATGTTCTTTTTTATCATATAACTATGCGCGTGCGCGCGAACACACACACAAACACCCACATATCTATCTATCTATCTATCTATCTATCTATCTATCTATATATATATATATATATATATATATATATAGGTGTGTTAAATTTCTCAGAATAATTCTGAAGATAAGACAATTTGGATAAAAAAGACAATTGGAAGATATTTTTCTAAGTCTTCTTTATCAAGACAAGTTTAAAACCCAAATGTTTTTATTTACATTAAATTCAAAATATTAAAAAGAGAACACTTCTGTATAAGCCTCCTTCTAGATATTACTACCTTGATAAAGTTGGATTGACGAAACGCGTCGGCAATGACTAAGAAATATATTTTTCAATTGTCTTGTTTTTAAACATATATATATATATATATATATATATATATATATATATATATATATATATATATATATATATATGAGCTTTAATTGATAAATTAAACATAATTATTGTTTCTATTTGTATGTGCCGCGTTCCCTTCAGGGCGTTGGCGATCATGACTGTCCACTATTACCTGTCGTTTGTCGCTCTTAATAAATTTTGTCTTCTTCTAAACTTTATTCCACCGTCCATTTACTCAAGCATATTAAGG